>JXCR01010923.1:405768-496048 GCA_002079205.1 Phalaenopsis hybrid cultivar | reverse complement strand
TGTTTTTTTTTTTTTTTTTTTTTTTAATGTTGAACGAACATTTCATGTAGAATATGTGCAATAATAAGAATAAATATGCAGGCAAAGTCATCATTTTCAAGAATAAATCCATACCAAAAGCACATGCTGCAATTATATGTTTTTTTGGGACGTTTACATACATATATAAAACCCATTTCCTATATATTTATATATCTAACAACTAAACTTTATTTTTTACATTTATATCACCCAAGCTTTTCATATCACATAAAAAAAATCTTTATTCTAACTTCAAAAAAAAATGAAATCCACCATTTCATGCATAAATAACCCCACATGTATTCATTAATTAGGATGTGTTTGGGGCAGTTTATGTCTTTCAAGATAAGCAGCTTATCCTGAAACTCGGTCCGCTGCGTTTAGTAAAAAATGGAATCGTGTTTTAGGATAAGCGGACAAAACACGAGATCCAAACGGTACTATGGTGTTTTCAAAAATGCCCCGCACTTATAAGTTACCCCAAATGGGTACTAAATATAAAAGTTTAGGTATTAAACCCTTAAATACATAAGAATTGAGAGGCACATATATAAATCTTGCTTCTCTTTGTTAAAGTAGCGAGAAAATATTATGTGCGATGACTTGTATGTAAGAATTAGGATTGTACGCCTCGAATAAACTCCGAATATATTCTAACCCAACATACGAATAAACAGCTCGTTTTGTCCCTCAGCANAGTCGAAGATCACTCAATTCTAAAATCTCTAAGACATCGTCTGATTGAAGGGATCTCTATGGGCAATCTGACAGAGAGGAATAGATTCTTTTTTTATTTGTTGGGATGTGTCTCCCAAACTATAAATAGAACTCTACCCCATTCATGAGAGGGACATGGGCCTTGAACCAGATGAAGAACTGAATTATAGTGTTGCCTAACACCGAAGTCCCAGTGAATGCCACCCATCTTGTAGTCGTTGATCATCATTGGCCACAGTTCGACAGAAGTCATCAACCTCTGCTCGACAGAAGTCATTGACCGCTATCGACCGCCCCCTGCTCATCTTAACAAAGCCCCTTATGAAATCATGAAGTGCGCTACATAATCTCAACGTGCATTGTAGAGTAACGAAGCACCATGCTGAGTAAAAATCACTGTTGTGTAGTAATGAAACATTCTATAAAGTGACGCACATCAAAGATGGTGTGATAGCACATTCTTGACAACGGTGCAATAATTCCCCGAAGATGGTGCAATGTGCACCCTACATATAGTGTAGCAAAACACCTCGAAGATTTCGTAATGACACTCCCAACTCTAGCCCTTGTAGTATACAAACGTTATCACAACTCATCATTATGATTTAAGCGAGCAACTACGAACTATTTGGTCAATAACTCATGTAGCTCCTAACTATAGCATATGTGGCATGCAGATGTTATCAAAGCTAACCACCACAGCCTCAGTGCCCAATTACAACCTACATGGATCACAGCTATTGCAGTTTCTTATTACAACATATGCGGCCCACCAACGTTCCTAAAGCAACCATCAACACACACAACCAACTACTTCTATGGTTTTCAATTATACCAATTATTTTTATGACTTTCAATTATGGTATATGTGATAAACTAGCACTACAACCACCATTTTCAACATTTATGATGGACTAATGCTTCCATAACAACCAACTATGGCTCTTACTGCTCACTACTGCTATTATTATTGAATTACTATCGTACATCAATTTTGTTATATCATCTTCCCTAACAAAGGAAAATAATGAGCTGGTGCATTTACCATTACTTAATTGATTTTTTTTTCAATTGGTTAGGTATGATGATTTTTCTCTTTTTTCAAGTTTTTATTATTTTAACATTTATATAAGTGTGTGTTAGATTTTCGTGCAATACTAAATAATCACTTTTTTTATCTTTTTTCAAGTTTTTATTATCTCAACATTTATAATAGGTGTGTGTTGGATTTTAATGCAATACTAAATAAAATGCTAAATAATCACTCTACTGTTGTAAATTTTTACACCCATCAATAGTCTTATAAGTAAATATCAAAATATAAATGTCAGGTACATAAAATTTATGAATTATGTAACATACTTTAAATTTCCCAAGAAAATAAAAGCTTAAAATATTACTTATTTAAATTAAATTAAAAAATATGTTAATCAAGACAACTTCATATTTATAACAAAATTCTTAGATATCCGATGTCTAAATTTTANTATATATATATATATATATATATATATATATATATATATATATATATATATATATATATATATATTAATTACTATTAACTTAATTATGCAGTATAACTAAATCCATGATTGATGACACAGATAATAAAGAAAGCCGGCCATTCACATGGAAAAGCCGCCTGAACGCCGCCGCCGGCATCTCCGCCGGCCTTTCGTTCATGCACCGATCACTCGCCAACTCGGGCGCCGCCACGACCGCCGGCCACGGCAACCTCAAATGTTCCAACATCCTCTNTAACTAAATCCATGATTGATGACACAGATAATAAAGAAAGCCGGCCATTCACATGGAAAAGCCGCCTGAACGTCGCCGCCGGCATCTCCGCCGGCCTTTCGTTCATGCACCGATCACTTGCCAACTCCGGCGCTGCTACTACTGCCGGGCACGGCAACCTCAAATGTTCCAACATCCTCCTATCCTCCACCATGGATCCCCTCATAAGTGAATACGGCCTCACCGCTCTCCCCACCCACCGCCACGATCTCGCCGGAAAAACCGAACCATTTTCGCCCACCAATGACGTCTACGACTTGGGGGTCATCTTCCTCGAGCTTCTAACAGGGAAGCCGAGCCATGGCTTCAATTTGGCACAATGGGTTCATTCGGTGGTGCGAGAGGAATGGACGGTGGAGGTTTTTGATAAGTCATTGCTCAGTGACGAGGAGATGGTGGAGGAGACGATGATGAGGCTGCTTCAGGTGGCGCTGCAGTGCATGAATGGCGATGTGAATGCGCGGCCGAGTATGGCGGAGGTGGCGGCGAATGTCGCCGGAATGATGGAGTGAGGGTAAAGAAAGAAGGTGATATTCGTTCAGTTGTTGGTTCATGTAAGGAATTATGTGTGATTTTTAAGCGAAATGTAATGCTGCTACTTATAAATAAATTCAACAATGATAAATTTGTTCTTCATGGTACTGTTTAATTTGCATGATTATGATACATGGAATGGAATGTTGCACTTTATTTCATACAAAACTTCTTTTGTGTAATGATTTATTATATCACATGAAATGTGTGTAATAATGTGTTACATTTGTGGGTGTTATGAGTATTATTTGATTGGAAATGTTGGGATCTATAATGTTGACAACAACATGATATATCATATTTTGGGAGCTTAAAGAATGTTATCTAAGTATTGGTTTAGCTAATTAAAGATTAGATAAGTCAAAAGAGCATGACAAATAAGATTCAAGGTTTAGTCAGAATGTTGACATATGGATTGCTCAAATATGTGATTGATTAGCCCTCAAACATCCACCAAACTAGTTTTAGTTGAACCCTACATGGCCACATATCACCTAATCTATTGCATACCATTATTATTGCATGCAAGATAAGAATTAACTTAGAGCAACTTGATATAGGGTTAAATTAAGAAATGAAACAAAACATATCTTATATGATTAATATGGTTTAGTTTTTAAGTTATAGGCTTGATTATTAATGTCAATTTTCACAATTTTTTTAATTTTTTTTATTGTTGGTTATCTTACTACACTAATGTTTTCAAATATTAAATTGATAAGGTTTATGAATTGTGAGTAAATAAGTGACAAAATACCAATTTATAAATATTGTTTTATCAACATGCCAAAATTATGAATTCTAACAAAGATTGTGAAAGATATATTAGTATTCATACATTTTATTTAAGTTAAATATAATTAAATTTGTTATTAAATTTATTTATATTTTAATTTATCCAAATTGAATTGTTTTAGTTTAATTTGAAAAAATGTTTGGCTAGTTAGGTTTCTTAAAAGCTTACAACATAAATCATTACTTGATTTAGGTGTTATGTGAGTCGAACTATACAAACTCATCCAACGCACACGACAACTACCACACGATCTCTTTGGACACACTTCAAGTAGTAGCATAAGCACCTTTGAGAATGGATGCACGTGCATGTTATTATTATACAATCCTAATGAAAATCCAACATTATAACTTCCTAATGAAATTCTTCTATCATCGGTGTCTCTAGAGATATAACGAGAGCTTAAAAATGATCTTCGTTTATGAATAAACGTTCAATTCGCCAATTGTATCAAACTGCCGACTTTAAAATAATGACGTTGTTTATAAAGAAAGGTTCATAGGCTAACCACATTCATGCAAAGTCTCTTAACATTTCACAAAAAATCACCCTCTCCATCCCTCTAAATTCAACCCTATACTTGAAAGACTAAGAAACTCTCAACAATTTAACTTCTTTCATCTTCTCATGCTTTGCATTTGATTCCTTTATTCAAAAAACATGGACTTAGTCATTTTTGTAATGGATAGTTGAATAGCTCCAATGTTCTACTATTTAAATATTAAATGATTAAAAAGTAATTAATATCATTATATTTATTCATAAGAAAATAACATCAAGGCTCATCTTTCCTTTTAGCTTGTTTCCATGATGTTGAATGCCCCTCAATTTAAATTAAAAATTTGAATTTAATCATAATCTTAAGAGTTAGAAGCACAAATATTTATTCATGATATGACTGAGTAATGAATTTAATATATATGTTAACAGTTCATCTCTTACTGTCTCATCTTTCGGCACAGACTTTTTCTGTCATCTTTGCCATATAATTGCTATTATCTAAGCCAAATAGCTTATTCAAGAAAATAAAATCCTATAATCATTTAATCTTTCACTTTTCTTTTCTTTCTTTTTTTTTTTTTTAAAAAAATATTTCTCATACTAACTACTCTTATTAAAAGAATAAGGGGATTTACATACATATCACATAATTTTATATTTACATATTCAAACAAAATTCAATTTTTATTTATAAAATATTATAGTGTTCCAATGAAATTAAAATGTACATATAAAAAATTGTATTGCTTTTAAAAAAAAAGGTTAATATTAGTGATTTTTGTGATGTGATGTTAAAAATTTATTCTTTGATAGGCCATTTACAAATTTTCATCATTCTACACGAGGGCACGAATCTATGGGCATNACTATTGTTTTATCTACATGCCAAAATTATGAATTCTAACAAAGATTGTGAAAGATATATTAGTATTCATACTTTTTATTTAAGTTGAATATATTTAAATTTGTTATTAAATTTATTTATATTTTAATTTATCCAAATTGAATTGATTTAGTTTAATTTGAAAAAATGTTTGGCTAGTTAGGTTTTTAAAAAGTTCACAACATAAATCAATACTTGATTTAGGTGTTATGTAAGTCGAACTATACAAACTCATCCAATGCACACGACAACTACCACGCGATCTCTTTGGACACACTTCAAGTAGTATTATAAGCACCTTTGAGAATGGATGCACGCGCATGTTATTATTATACAATCCTAATGAAAATCCACATTATAACTTCCTAATGAAATTCTTTCATCATCGGTGTCTCTAGAGATATAAAGAGAGCTTAATAATGATCTTCGTTTATAAATAAACATTCAATTTGCCAAATAATTGTATCAAATTATTGACTTTAAAATATTGACGAAGATCTCTGCTTCTAAATAAAGGTTCATAAGCTAAACACATTCATGCAAAGTCTCACAATCTCCCTCTCCATCCCTCTAAACTCAACTCTCCACTCCAAAGAAATTTTCTAAGTTCATTGTAAATCAATTCTCTAAGAAACTCAACAATTTAACTTCTTTCATCTTCTTATGCTTTGCATTTGATTCCTTTATTTATAAAATATGGACATGGTCATTTTTGTAATGGATTGTTGAATAGCTCCAATGTTATACTTTTTAAATATAAAATGTTTAAAAAGTAATTCATATCCTTTTATTTATTCATAAGTAAATAACATCAAGGCTCATCATTCCTTCTAGTTTGTTTCCATGATGTTGAATGCCACTCAATTTAATTAAAAATTTGAATTTAAACATAATCTTATGAGTTAGAAGCACAAGACTTATTTATTTTTGAAGTTGGCTGTAAATATTTATTTATTCATGATATGACTGAGTAATGAATTTAATATACATGTTAAACAGTTCATCTCTTGCTGTCTTATCTTTGGGCACAGACTTTTTCTGTCATCTTTGCCATATAATTGCTATTATCTAAGCCAAATAGCTTTTTCTAGAAAATAAAATCCTATAATCGTTTAATGTTTCACTTTTCTTATTCTTTTCTTTGTTTTTTAAGAAATCTTTCGCATGCTATCTACTCTTATTAAAAAAAATAAGGGGATTTGCATACACATCACATAATTCTATATTTACATATCTAAAAAATTAAAATTTAATATTTATTTAATGTTCCAATGACATTAAGATGTACATATAAAAAGTTGTATGGCTTTTAAAAAAGTTTAGATTAGTGATTTTTTTTGTGATATGATGCTAAAAATTTAAGCGTTGACAAGCCATCAACAAATTTTCATCATTCGACATGAAGCGTAAGCTGTGGCACGACTTGGTGTGCATTTTTTTTTTGACATAAATGCTCAAATTCAAATTAAAAATCATCTAAAACTCTAATTTTAGCAAACTTCTAATCAAACTGACCAGCTTGATGAGATTGATAGAATGACCCCAAAGTTGGTCCAATCCAAGTCTAATCCATTTTCGGAAGCTTCGGATGTCCAATTGGAAGGTCAAATAGATTCTAAATCTACCAAATTTATGGTCAAGTCGAACATCTTGTTGAGAAAAATCCAATAAGTATAAGATCACTCAAAATCCAACGTCTCTAAGGCACTCCAATGTCCACGGAACGTCATCTGATTGAAGGGATCTATATGGGCAATTTGAGGGTGTGCTATGCATTCTTTTCTTATTTGCTGAGATGCATCTCCTAAACTATAAATAGAGCCCTACCCCATTCATGAGAGGGACATGGGCCTTGAATCAGATGAAGAACTTAATTATAGTGTTGCCTAACACTGAAGTCCCAGTGAATGCCACCCACTCTTATAGTCGTTGATCATCATTGGTCATAGCTTGACATAAGTCGTCAACCACTGCTTGCTAGCGGCCTTTGACCACCATCGTCCGCCCCCTGCTTATCGCAACGAACCCCCTTATGGAGTCATGACGCGCGCTACAGAATCTCAGCATACGCTGCAAAGTAATGAAGCACTGGGCAGAGTAAAAAGCCACTGCTTTGGAGTAATGAAGCATCCTATAGAGTGATGCACATCGATGGTGTATTAACACACATTTGAAGATGGTGCAATAATGTAATGAAGATGGTGCAATGTGCAACGTACATAGAATGTAGAAAATGCACCCCAAAGATTTCATAATGACGCTCTCAACCTTAGCTCTTTTACCCTACAAACGTTATCACAACTCACAACTATGGCCTAAGAGACTAGCTACAACCTACTTGGTGCATAACTTATGCAACTCCTAACTCTAGCATCTATGACCTCTAAACATTATTGCAGCTAACCATCACAACCTGTATGACCAACTACGACCTATTTGGCTCACAGCTCTTGCAGCTTTCTACTATAACATATGTGGCTTACCGATGCTCTTAAAGCAACTATACACATGACCATCTAATTTCATGGCTTTCGATTGTGACCTCTATAATAAACTGGCACTAAAACCGCCATCTTCAACATTCATGATGAATTATTGCCAAAGTAGCAGCCAACTATGACTCTCGCGACCCACTATTGATATTGTTCTTGAAATATTAATGTATATTAATTTTGTAATTTTATCTTTCCTAATTAAAAAGGAAGAGTGGGGTGGTACATTTATCATTGCATAGTGAATTTAATGGGTTAGATAATGCTATTTTTTTTTTACAGAGTTTTTCATATAAGAAATTATTTTTGACTCTACCCATCAAGTTTCATAAAAATAAATATCAAAATTTAGATCTCAGTACACAAAATTTATGAGTTTTGTAATATACTTGAAATTCCTCAAAAAAAAAAAGAAGCTTAAAATATTACTTACTTAAATTAAATTAAAAAATATGTCAATTTCATTTTTTATAACAAAATTCTTAAATTTTATATGTATAATTTTATAACGATTTTATGATATATAAAAATAATTTTTTTTAAAAGCAATAATAATTAGAAACCGGAGCAAGCAGGCAAGTCAGCAACTGCATCTCTTGAGTTCCGTCCACGCGTAAAGCAACATTCTAGTGATTAGGTACCAATCGGTCATCCATAAAACCTAAAATAAGCATTTTTAATGCAAAAGATAAGCTCGAAGATCACAAGAAGCGATAGAGATTCTAGCATCCGAGCTGCCCTCGATTCCTGCTCCCTTCTTCGTCTTCATCTGCAGAGCAGCTTCTTCGCGGATTCAGAGATTCTCACTCCGAGTTCCATATTCTCTGCTAGTCCACCATTGCGTGAGAAAGTATCTGCGAGAAGCGATTTAGGGCTTTTGGTATACAAAATGGGCGCCATAAAGGCCGCCATTGGAGATGCATTCATCACATTCGTATGGATGATGTGCATCTCCACCGCCGGCGCCTTCACAACCATCGTCTCCTCCGCTTTTAATCTTCATGGGGTGGTTGCCAGCCTCGGTATCACCACTCTCTTCATCGCCATCACCGTCTTCGTCTTCAATATCATCTCTGAAGTTCTGGGGGGCGCCAGCTTCAACCCTACTGGAAACGCAGCCTTCTATGCTGCAGGGATCAGCAGTGACTCCCTCTTCTCCATGGCCCTCCGCTTCCCCGCACAGGTCCTTCCTTCTCGTTACTTCTAATAAAAAATTGATTTTTTTTCTTAAAAATTCCTTTTTTTNAGTTCTGGGGGGCGCCAGCTTCAACCCTACTGGAAACGCAGCCTTCTATGCTGCAGGGATCAGCAGTGACTCTCTCTTCTCCATGGCCCTCCGCTTCCCCGCACAGGTCCTTCCTTTTCGTTACTTCTAATAAAAAATTGATTTTTTTTTTCTTAAAAATTCCTTTTTTGATAGGCCGCCGGAGCGGTGGGAGGTGCGCTGGCAATCGCGGAGCTCATGCCATCGCAGTACAAACACACGTTGATCGGGCCGTCGGTGAAGGTGGATCTACACACGGGTNCCTTTTTTGATAGGCCGCCGGAGCGGTGGGAGGTGCGCTGGCAATCGCGGAGCTCATGCCATCGCAGTACAAGCACACGTTGATCGGGCCGTCGGTGAAGGTGGATCTACACACGGGGGCAATTGCAGAAGGGGTGTTGACTTTCTTGATCACATTGGCCGTCTTGTGCATAATGATCAAGGGGCCTGGAGGTTCAATAATCAAGACATTGACACTTTCTGTTGCTACTGTGGCATTGATTGTTACAGGATCCGGGTACACTGGGCCATCAATGAATCCTGTCAACGTGAGTTTACTTTTTTCATTAGTTTGATCTGTTTTTAGATTTAATATGTGGATTTGCAAAACTATTTCTGCTCAAGTGCATAGCTTTGGTGTTCTAAATAAAGTTTGTAATCATGAGCTGAATCAATATTTGTAACCTAGCAGTGGCCTAGAGTTAGTTGCATTCAATGAGACCATCAAAATGCTTGTTTCGAAAGTAATTATCTGAGGGAAAAAAATGAAAGAAAGGAAGCATTTAATCTCTAGATTTTCTATATCAATGCCTTGATCTGCATTTCTGTTTGTGTTCTGTGTACAGACATTTGATCTTAATACTAATTATAGCATGAAAGCAATATGTTAGTACATTTGGTATGTGTTCCGAACTATTTGTGGGATACATTATCAAATTTATGTACAAAGATTAGTGGAATGTATTGGCCATTATAATAAATGCAACATGGTTCTCAACTTATGGGATACGCCATAAAAATATACTCCATTTGTTGTAAAATTATATTTCTGATTTTAATGTTTCATTGTAGCTTTTGGGTTTTAGGATGGCTGTGTAAAAATGGTCTGTACTTCGTGTTAGTTTAAACTAATGGTACTTTGAAATGCCGGATTCTATAAGCATGCCATTGAACTTTAAAGAGATGATTGCAATTTGTGTATTTTGTGGAATTTTATACTCCACTGCCATTTTTAAATCTTTGTTGCATCAATTGTGCTGTTTATCTTGGCTAATGTTTAACATTATGTTATATTTTTTTTGTGATTTGCTTTCACTGACCACTGAAAGTGAAATTGGTTTTCATTTTGATATTATTCAACTTATTATAGATAAACTAATGTCAATGAAGGATCAACTAAATATTTGAAAAGTCTGTTGATGAAGTGTTTTAATTTGCTCTAATTTGTTAATGCTTGCAATCTAGTTCTTGCTTCATTTAGAATTGTTTCCAAGTTTGAGCCAAGCAGCATTGAATTTAGGGGCATTTACGGACATACCACATAATTCCTTTGTAGTTACATATCTAACATATATACTTTGTTTTTTACATTTACACTTCCCAAATCTCTCATATCACATCAAAATTACCACTGTTTTAACTTTTCAAAAGTTAAATTCATCTTTTCATGCATTGGTAAGGGGGATATGTATATAAAAATTGAAGCTTTCATGTTAAAAAATGTAAATATATAGGAATTAAGTGTTATGCATGCAAATCTTCTTTAGATTTAGTTCCTCTTGCTTGCTTGTTTATGTGCTGATGTAGCAGATCATTATGATGTACATATGCACTTGGTATTTTAACTATATGCTTATGACTAAGCTTTCTCAAGTAGAATCTATATTAATTTATGCAATGCGACATTTGATGTCTGAATATAATGAAGATTCATCAGCAAATCATGTATCTAATCATAATTAATCAGCCTAATTAGTCTTTTTCAGAATGGAAAGGTGAAGTGTGCTAATTAATAATTATTTTTCCTGTTAAGTTCTTTTAAGTGCTAGTTTATCATACTAATTATTGATTAATATTTGTTGATCGGAACANTCAGCCTAATTAGTCTTTTTCAGAATGGAAAGGTGAAGTGTGCTAATTAATAATTATTTTTCCTGTTAAGTTTTTTTAAGTGCTAGTTTATCATACTAATTATTGATTAATATTTGTTGATTGGAACCATATTCATTCGAACCATGACAGGCATACGGGTGGGCCTATATCGACAATCGGCACAACACATGGGAGCAGTTTTATGTATATTGGATCTGCCCCTTCATTGGTGCCATTCTTGCCGCTTGGGTTTTCCGATTCCTATTCCCTCCACCTTCGCCGGAAGCCAAGAAGGAGAAAAAAGCTTGAGAAAAGAACTTGGAATTACTGATACAGAGAAACTAGCTTTTCAAACTTCTGCAACAGGCTTTAAGCCTCTGGGTAATTTGTCTATTTGTTGTGAACTTTAGTGCAATATTTTGAATGGATTAGCTTTTTCTATACCTCACATTTGTGTCTTTTTTCTTTATTTTTAATAAATTTGTTGTTGTGATACATCTTTATCGGCTAAATTAGCCATTTNATCTGCCCCTTCATTGGTGCCATTCTTGCCGCTTGGGTTTTCCGATTCCTATTCCCTCCGCCTTCGCCGGAATCTAAGAAGGAGAAAAAAGCTTGAAAAAAGAACTTGGAATTACTGATACAGAGAAACTAGCTTTTCAAACTTCTGCAACAGGCTTTAAGCCTCTGGGTTAATTTGTCTATTTGTTGTGAACTTTAGTGCAATATTTTGATTGGATTAGCTTTCTCCATACCTCACATTTGTGTCTTTTTTTCTTTATTTTAATAAATTTCTTGTTGTGATACATCTTTATCGGCTTAATTAGCCATTTTTTATTAATAATGGTGGGGAATAATGGAGTGGTAAAGTGAAAAGGGAAAGGTTGTTTGTCTGTTTTTCTTCGGTGGGTCTTCTCAGCTCAAATCTTTCAAGAGAGAAGAAAGATTACTTATATTAAATCAAATCTTAAGAAAATGAATATATTACATGCTCTACCCAGAAATGTTGCAAAGGAATCATTTTTATAGTTGGATCTTATTTTATACCTTGAAATCTTGCCTGTAATCTCTTTAGTTTCTGGCTATGATTGTGAAGCACAATTTTTTTGGGAAATTTATATACATACCCCATTGTTTTTATACATTTACATATAAAACCAAAGCTTTTATATTTATGCATATAACACTTGGGTTGATGTTGTGTTGAAGATTATAGTTTTATGCGTGTAAATGTGAAAGTTAATGGGTTAGATATGTAAATAAAGAAGATTTGTGCTGAGCCCCCTCCTCTTTTTCTCTCTTTCTTTTCGTTCTTCCCTGTTTTCAAACTCTTTAGTCATTTATATGCTTGTGTATGATCACTTTAACAATGCTTAGCAACTTTTGAGCATTATAATGATCGGTTGATCATGTATTGTATATGTAACTACGTAAGAATTGTGTGCTAAATTTGGGCTTTTACATATGCACCACCCATTTCCAATATATTTACATATCTAACATCTAAAATTTTTATTTTGCATTTATATCAGCCAAATCTTTCATAACATGAAAAATACCACCATTTTAACTTTTTAAAGTGTAATATTCCTTTTCATGCATGGGTAAGATGACTTGTTTGTGAAAACTGAAGTTTAGATGTTACATGTGTAAATTCATAAAAATCTTAGTGATATGTATGTAAATCATCCTTNTTTAAAGAATATATATATTGTGAAAGTGTGCAAATGATGACTTGTTGGTTGACAGATTTGGCGTAAGTCCCCACGTCCCAGGTTCAGTTCCATGTAGGTAGAATTAGCACATATAAGATAGACAAACAAATCTTTTCATCCATCTTTAAAAAAATTTTTAGCTAAATTGTGAAAATCTAGGGAAATGAAAGCTCGGAAAAAGCTAAATAATCTCATATATTTATGTATGCTTAACCTATTTACAACATATTTTTTTAATTAAAATTAACATGTCATATGTATAAAGTTTGTTGATTTTGGGTATGTTTGAGGCAACTGTAGTTTAATAAAAAGTTGTTGCGAAGCAGAAGTTGCCATGGATAAGCTAGCTATATTTATTTTTTGCAGTTTGAAAATATTTGTGTTGCAGCTGTTTCTGGACAAATGATCATTCTACCCTTGTATAGTAATATTTTTTGAAATAAAAATGTCCATACCACTACATTTCATACTTGAG
Organism: Phalaenopsis hybrid cultivar; assembly: GCA_002079205.1. NCBI lineage: Eukaryota > Viridiplantae > Streptophyta > Magnoliopsida > Asparagales > Orchidaceae > Phalaenopsis > Phalaenopsis hybrid cultivar. Next base: position 482,759 of record JXCR01010923.1, on the reverse strand, counting down.
TGTAAATATTTAATGCAAAACATTACAAAAAAAAAAATAAACACATCACTAAACAACAACTAGCATGACTATCAAAAATCAAGAAAAAAATTATTAAAATAATAATATGATAATATTATTTTAAAAATAGAGAAGACATATGCCACGAGATAAACCGTTCTTCAGGGATACTCTCCACGCTCAATCACTCTCAGTGGTGGAATCTTCCCGCACATCTACCCATCAAAAATAGACAGTTTTATGTGATTCTCCATGAGCAATTGTAAAACTATCTCCCGTAGTTATGTGGTTGATGTTGTTTGATACTGTTTCATATGTTGAAAACCAATCCCTATTGCAACTCATATGAAATGTGCAAGCTGAATCAAGAACCCAATCATTATAAGATTCTCCATCGGAGATAACTCGGAGTTCACCATCGTTTGTAACTTCTTCAACAATGCTAACTTCACCATAGTGATCTGATTGTCTCTCCTTCCGATCTGAAGTTGTTTTCTTATTTTTATTTTGCAATTTGTAACATTCAAATTTGATGTGCCCATTTTTTTCTTACAGTAATTGCATGTCTTATCTTTATTTTTAGATTTTGATCTACTCTTTGTATCAACATCAAAACTCCTCTCTTGACTTCTACTTCGTACTACAGGGCCTTCTCCTTGAGCAATAAGTTTATCCACAAGTTATTTCAACTTCTCCTTAGAAAGTAAAGAATCATATACTTTGAATAGAGTAAGTATCTCTCGCTCATATAAGATGCTATCTCTAAACATTGTATATGATGAAAGCAGTGGACATAATAAAAATAGTGTCAAATCTTCTTTGTCATATTTAACTTCGATTATTTCCAAATCAGAGACAAATTCCTTAAAGACAATTTAGTTATCTATAACAGATGTAACTTCTATCATTTTATGAGAGTATAAACGCTATTTTAAGTGCAACTTACTAGTCAAGACTTTTTGTCATGCATAATTGCTCTAATTCGAGCCATAAAACAGTGGCGGTCTTCTCCTTAAAAATTTTATATAGAATCTGATTTTATATATGAAGATGAATTTGAAAAATCACATTTCGATGTTTACGTTGTTTCTCTTCTAACGTTCATGATGAGGGCATCTTTTTGAACCCAAGTAGCGCATCGTTTAGATCCATCTGTGCTAAGACTTCTAGTGTCTTAACTTGTCAAAGAGAAAATCTTGTGTTGTGACCTAAAAGTAGGATGTCATATTTGAATGTTGTCATCGCCGAAAAAAAGTCTAGATCGAACACTACTTGTTATAACTTAATAGTAAATCAATGCAACAAATAATGAAATAAGCAAAAAGAGAACACTCGGATTTCTTGTGGAAAACTCTAGATGGGAAAAACCACAAGCAAATGAGGAGAATTCAATATATCAAATAAGAGACTATAAGTGGCAGTATCTTGCACAACATAGAAGAGTGGTATTTATAGTTTTAGCAATACCACTTTAAAGAAAATAATTAAAATAGATCAAATAAAATAATAACACACATATTGCAATCTAAATTGCTATTATAAGCTTGATTTAATGGTCAAAACCTTCAATCTGTGTGTTCACAGTTTCCTTCGGAAGCCACAAACCGTGTGGTCATAATTTCCTTATCAAACAAAGCAGGACCCACAAGATTCGGGTAATACTTTTAGCAATTTTTCTTTGTTTTTACACTCTAAAATCATTTATATTGTACCTCACTTGTGTCGTGCCATACTTGTAAGGTTGGTTTATTTTATTGAAAGTGAATATTCTCTTGTATTATTGCTTCTATTATGCTTAGCAACTTTTGAGCATTTTAACTATTGGTTAATCATGTATTGTATATAGGGGCATTTACATAAACGGCACGAAATTTTTTTGTATTTACATATCTCACACCTAAGCTTTCATATTTACACACATATATCACTTATTTTCTTAATACCACATCAAAAATTGCGTTTTTGCCACTTTTTGAAAGTAAAATATAGTTATCACGTTATAGGTTTAAAACACCAATGATCTATGTATGGAGATATGAAAGTTTAAGGGTGAGATGCGTAACTACGTAAGAATTGTGTGCTATGTATGTAAATTTGGGCTTTTACATATGTACCACCCATTTCCTATATATTTACATATCTAACAACTAAATTTTATATTTTATATTTATATCACCCAAATCTTTCATATAACATAAAAAAAAATACCGTCATTTTAGCTTTTTAAAAGCTAAATATACGTTTTCATGCACAGTAAGATGAAATGCATGTGAAAATTGAAGTTTAGATGTTAAGAAAAAAAAAAAGGTATAGATGTAAAATATGTAAATAAATAAGAATTGAGTGGTGTGTATGTAAGTTTTCCTTTTTCTTAAAATACTTTTATGTTTAAACATGTAGGATACAAACTTTTTTTTTTTTCTTATGAAAAGAATGGCCGGAGACTATGATACGAGCCCTCAACCACGCTCATATGCCTAACCACTTATCTCATGCTGCAGGACAGATGCACTCAGGCGAGCTCAAACCCGTGACCTTAGGGGAGTTAGAACTTGATACATGCCAGAAAATTCGCGGCGGTAGGGTAACAAATTATCGTCTTAGCGTTGTACGAGAATTCTGCACACACTCAGATGAAAAAAAAAAGTAGTGATTACTCCATAAGTTTTTACGTGGAAAGCTAGTAAATGGAAAAACCACGGGGTCTAGCCCAGTTGCGAAAATCCACTATTGATTGATGATTACAAAAATCCCTTATCTCACAGACGGGAAAATGTAACTATATTTTTCAGATTACGATGTTGATGGACAGCGTTTGGTTGGTGGTGATTGATGACGGTTGGCGGAGGTCTACGACGATCGCTGATGGTCTTCGGCGGTCGGCGATTGCCTACTCCGATCTGCGGTGGTCGACGATGGAGGTCGGCAGTGTTCGACGATGATCGGCGGNACACACGGGTGCAATTGCAGAAGGGGTGTTGACTTTCCTGATCACATTGGCCGTCTTGTGCATAATGATCAAGGGGCCTGGAGGTTCAGTAATCAAGACATTGACACTTTCTGTTGCTACTGTGGCATTGATTGTTACAGGATCCGGGTACACTGGGCCATCAATGAATCCTGTCAACGTGAGTTTACTTTTTTCATTAGTTTGATCTGTTTTTAGATTTAATATGTGGATTTGCAAAACTATTTCTGCTCAAGTGCATAGCTTTGGTGTTGTAAATAAAGTTTGTAATCATGAGCTGAATCAATATTTGTAACCTATNTTTGATCTGTTTTTAGATTTAATATGTGGATTTGCAAAACTATTTCTGCTCAAGTGCATAGCTTTGGTGTTGCAAATAAAGTTTGTAATCATTAGCTGAATCAATATTTGTAACCTAGAAGTGGCCTAGAGTTAGTTGCATTCAATGAGACCATCAAAATGCTTGTTTAGAAAGTAGTTATCTGAGGGAAAAAAATGAAAGAAAGGAAGCATTTAATCTCTAGATTTTCTATATCAACGCCTTGATCTGCATTTCTGTTTGTGTTCTGTGTACAGACATTTGATCTTAATACTAATTATAGCATGAAAGCAATATGTTAGTACATTTGGTATGTGTTCCGAACTATTTGTGGGATACATTATCAAATTTATGTACAAAGATCAGTGGAACGTATTCGCCATTATAATAAATGCAACATGGGTCTCAACTTATGGGATACGCCATAAAAATATACTCCATTTGTTGTAAAATTATATTTCTGATTTTAATGTTTGATTGTAGCTTTTGGGTTTTAGGATGGCTGTGTAAAAATGGTCTGTACTTCGTGTTAGTTTACACTAATGGTGCTTTGAAATGCCGGATTCTATAAGCATGCCATTGAACTTTAAAGAGATGATTGCAATTTTTGTTTTTTGTAGAATTTTATACTCCACTGCCATTTTTAAATCTTTTTTGCATCAATTGTGTTGTTTATCTTGGCTAATGTTTAACATTATGTTATTTTTTTCTTATGATTTGCTTTCACTGACCACTGAAAGTGAAATTGGTCTTCGTTTTGATATTATTCAACTTATTATAGATAAACTAATGTCAATGAAGGATCAACTAAATATTTGAAAAGTCTGTTGATGAAGTGTTTTAATTTGCTCTAATTTGTTAATGCTTGCAATCTAGTTCTTGCTTCATTTAGAATTGTTTCCAAGTTTGAGCCAAGCAGCATTGAGTTTAGGGGCATTTACGGACATACCACCCAATTCCTTTGTATTTACATATCTAACATATATACTTTGTTTTTTACATTTACACTTCCCAAATCTTTCATATCACATCAAAATTACCTCTGTTTTAATTTTTCAAAAGTTAAATTCATCTTTTCATGCATTGGTAAGGGGGTATGTATATAAAAATTGAAGCTTTCATGTTAAAAATGTAAATATATAGGAATTAAGTGTTATGCATGCAAATCTTCCTTAAATTTAGTTCCTCTTGCTTGCTTGTTTATGTGCTGATGTAGCAGATCATTATGATGTTCATTTGCACTTGGTATTTTAACTATATGCTTATGATTAAGCTTTCTCAAGTAGAATCTATATTAATTTATGCAATGTGCCATTTGAAGTCTGAATATAATGAAGACTCATCAGCAAATCATGTATCTAATCATAATTAATTAGCCTAATTAGTCTTTTTTCAGAATGGAAAGGTGAAGTGTGCTAATTAATAATTATTTTTCCTGTTAAGTTCTTTAAAGTGCTAGTTTATCATACTAATTATTGATTAATATTTGTTGATCGGAACCATATTCATTCAAACCATGACAGGCATACGGGTGGGCCTATATCGACAATCGCCACAACACATGGGAGCAGTTTTATGTATATTGGATCTGCCCCTTCATTGGTGCCATTCTTGCCGCTTGGGTTTTCCGATTCCTATTCCCTCCGCCTTCGCCGGAAGCCAAGAAGGAGAAAAAAGCTTGAGAAATGAACTTGGAATTACTGATACAGAGAAACTAGCTTTTCAAACTTCTGCAACAGGCTTTAAGCCTCTGCGTAATTTGTCTATTTGTTGTGAACTTTAGTGCAATATTTTGAATGGATTAGCTTTCTCCATGCCTCACATTTGTGTCTTTTTTTTTTATTTTTAATAAATTTGTTGTTGTGATGCATCTTTATCGGCTAAATTAGCCCTTGTTTTATTAATAATGGTGGGGAATAATGGAGTGGTAAAGTGAAAAGGGAAAGGTGGTTTGTCTGTTTCTCTTTTCTTCAGTGGGTCTTCTCAGCTCAAATCTTTCACATTTTTGAGAGAGAAGAAAGATTACTTATATTAAATCAAATCTTAAGAAAATGAATATATTACATGCTCTACCCAGAAATGTTGCAAAGGAATCATTTTTATAGTTGGATATACCTTGAAATGTTGCCTGTAATCTCTTTAGTTTCTGGCTATGATTGTGATGCACAATTTTTTTGGGAAATTTATATACATAACCCCATTGTTTTTATACATTTACATATAAAACCTAAGCTTTTATATTTATGCATATAACACTTGGTTGATGTTGTGTTGAAGATTTTAGTTTTATGCGTGTAAATATGAAAGTTTATGGGTTAGATATGTAAATAAAGAAGATTTGTGCTGAGCCCCCTCCTCTTTTTTTCTTTCTTTTCATTCTTCGCTGTTTTCAAACTCTTTAGTCATTTATCTGCTTGTGTGTGATCACTATAACAATGCTTAGCTACTTTTGAGCATTTTAATGATGGATTGATCATGTATTGTATGTAACTATCTCACACCTAAACTTTAATATTTACAACATACGCTTAAATTTTTAATATCATATTAAAAATTACAGTATTACTTTATTTTAAGAGTGAAATTTAGTTTTCATGCATGGGTTTAAAATGCCAACGATATGTAACTACGTAAGAATTGTGTGCTAAATTTGGGCTTTTACATATGTACCACCCATTTCCAATATATATACATATCTAACATCTAAAATTTATATTTTACATTTATATCAGCCAAATTTTTCATGACATGAAAAATACCACCATTTTAACTTTTTAAAGTGTAATATCCCTTTTCACGCATGGGTAAGATGACTTGTATGTGAAAACTGAAGTTTAGATGTTACATGTGTAAATTCATAAAAATCTTAGTGGTATGTATGTAAATCATCCTTTTTTAAAGAATATATATAGAGAGAGTATATATGCATTTTAAACCTGAAAGTGTGCAACTGATATTTACATACATGAATAAATATACAAATCATAAAAATCTGGGAGTATATACTTACATACATGAATATATATTTACATAGCACTCATAAAAATCTGACTTGACTTCTGTCATTTTATGAGAGTATAAACGCTATTTTAAGTGCAGCTTACTGGTTAGATTTTTTGTCATGACAATTGCTTTAATTTGAACCATAACGCAATGGCAGTCTTCTCCCTCAAAACTTTCTATAGAATCTGGTTTTATAGATGAAGATGAATTTGAAAAATCATAATTCAATCTTAGCGTTGTTTCTCTTCTAACGTTCATGATGAGGGCATTTTTTTGAAACCAAGTAGCGCATCGTTTAGATCCATCTGCTGTAAGACTACTTGTATCTTAATTAGTCAAAGAGATAATTTGATGTTGTGATCTAAAAGTGTGATGTCATAACTGAATGCTGTCATCGTTGAAATAAAGCCTAGATCTGATACTACTTTTTATAACGTAATAGTAAATTGATGCAACAAANAAGGTGGTTTGTCTGTTTCTCTTTTCTTCAGTGGGTCTTCTCAGCTCAAATCTTTCACATTTTTGAGAGAGAGATATTACTTATATTAAATCAAATCTTAAGAAAATGAATATATTACATGCTCTACCCAGAAATGTTGCAAAGGAATCATTTTTATAGTTGGATCTCATTTTATACCTTGAAATGTTGCCTGTAATCTCTTTAGTTTCTGGCTATGATTGTGATGCACAATTTTTTTGGGAAATTTATATACATACCCCTTTGTTTTTATACATTTACATATAACACTTGGGTAGATGTTGTGTTGAAGATTTTAGTTTTATGCGTGTAAATATGAAAGTTTATGGGTTAGGTATGTAAATAAAGAAGATTTGTGCTGAGCCCCCTCCTCTTTTTTTCTCTTTATTTTCATTCTTCACTGTTTTCAAACTCTTTAGTCATTTATATGCTTGTGTATGATCACTTTAACAATGCTTAGCAACTTTTGAGCATTATAATGATGGGTTGATCTTGTATTGTATGTAGGGCATTTACATACATGGCACGGAATTCTTTTGTATGTAACTATCTCACAACCTAAACTTTAATATGTACACACATATCACTTAAATTTTTAATGTCATATTAAAAATTACAGTATTAGTATATTTTAAGAGTGAAATTTAGTTTTCATGCATAGGTTTAAAATGCCAACGATATGTAACTACGTAAGAATTGTGTGGTAAATTTGGGCTTTTACAGATGTACCACCCATTTCCAATATATTTACATATCTAACATCTAAAATTTATATTTTACATTTATATCAGCCAAATCTTTCATAACATGAAAAATACCACCATTTTAACTTTTTAAAGTGTAATATCCCTTTTCATGCATGGGTAAGTGACTTGTATGTGAAAACTGAAGTTTAGATGTTACATGTGTAAATTCATAAAAATCTTAGTGGTGTGTATGTAAATCATCCCTTTTTAAAGAATATATATATTGTGAAAGTGTGCAACTGATGACTTGTTGGTTGACAGATTTGGCGTAAGTCCCCACCGTCCCAGGTTCGATTTCATGTAGGTAAAATTAGCACATATAAGATAAACAAATCTTTTCATCCATCTTTATAAAAAAAATTTAGCTAAATTGTGAAAATCTAGGGAATTGAAAGCTCGGAAAAAGCTAAATAATCTCATATATTTATGCATGCGTAATCTATTTACAACATATTTTTTTAATTAAAATTAACATGTCATATGTATAAAGTTTGTTGATTTTGGGTTTGTTTGAGGCAACTGTAGTTTAATAAAAAGTTGTTGCGAAGTAGAAGTTGTTATGGATAAGCTAGCTATATTTATTTTTTGCAGTTTGAAAATAATTGTGTTGCGGTTGTTTCTGGACAAATGATCATTTTACCTTGTATAGCAATATTTTTTGCAACAAAAATGTTTATACCACTACATTTCATACTTGAGTGTAAATATTTAATGCAATAGAAGTTGTTATGGATAAGCTAGCTATATTTATTTTTTGCAGTTTGAAAATAGTTGTGTTGCGGTTGTTTCTGGACAAATGATCATTTTACTCTGTATAGTAATATTTTTTGCAACAAAAATGTTTATACCACTACATTTCATACTTGAGTGTAAATATTTAATGCAAAACATTACAAAACAAAAATAAACACATCACTAAAAAACAACTAGCATGACAGTCAAAAATTAAGAAAAAAAACTATTAAAATAATAATTAATAATATGATAACATTATTTTTAAAATGGAGAAGACATGCCACGAGATAAACCGTTCTTCAGGGATACTCTCCACGCCCGATCACTCTCGGTGGTGGAATCTTCCTGCACTTCTACCCATCAAAAATAGACACAGTTTTATGAGATTCTTCATGAGCAATTGTAAAACTATCTCCCGTAATTATGTGGTTGATGTTGTTTGACACAGTTTCATATGTTGAAAACCAATCCATATTGCAACACATATGAAATGTGCAAGCTGAATCAAGAACTCAATCATTATAAGATTCTCCATCGAAGATTACTAGGGGTTCACCATCATTTGTAACTTCTTCAACAATGCTAACTTCACCATAATGATCTGATTGTCTGTCCTTCCAATCTGAAGTTGTTTTCTTATTTTTATTCTGCAAGTTCTAACATTTAAATTTGATGTGCTCGTTTTTTTCTTACAGTAATTGCATGTCTTATCTTTATTTTTAGATTTTGATCTACTCTTTGTATCAACATCAAAACTTCTCTCTTGACTTCTACCTCAAACAACAAGGCCTTCTCGTTGAGCAATAGGTTCATCCACAAGTTATTTCAAATTCTCCTTAGAAAGTATAGAATTATATACTTTGAATAGAGTAAGTATCTCTCGTTCATATAAGATTGTATCTTTAAACATTGTATATGATGAAAATAGTGAGCATAATAAAAATAGTGTCAAATCTTCTTTGTCATATTTAACTTCGATTATTTCCAAATCAGAGACAATTTCCTTAAAGACAATTAAGTGATCTATAACAGATGTAACTTCTGTCATTTTATGAGAGTATAAACATTATTTTAAGTGCAACTTACTGGTTAGACTTTTTGTCATGACAATTGTTTTAATTTGAACCATAACACAGTGGCAGTCTTCTCCTTCAAAACTTTCTATAGAATCTGATTTTATAGATGAAGATGAATTTGAAAAATCGTAATTCAATCTTTTCGTTGTTTCTCTTCTGACGTCCATGATGAGGGCATTTTTTTTTAGCCCAAGTAGTGCATCGTTTAGATCCATCTGCAGTAAGACTACTAGTATCTTAATCAGTCAAAGAGAAAATCTGATGTTGTGATCTAAAAGTGGGATGTCATAACTGAATGTTTTCATCGCTGAAGTAAAGCCTAGATCTGATACTACTTTTTATAACTTAATAGTAAATCGATGCAACAAATAATGAAATAAGCAAAAAGAGAACACACTGATTTCTTGTGGAAAACTATAGATGGGAAAAACCACAAGCAAATGAGATGAATTCACTATATCAAATAAGAAACTATAAGTGGACAGAATCTTACACAACATAGAAGAGTGGTATTTATACTTTTAGCAATACCTCTTTAAAGAAAATAATTTAAAGAGATCCAATAAAATAATAACACACATATTGCAATCTAAATTGCTATTATAAGCTTGATTTAATGGTCAAAACCTTCAATCTATGTGTTCACAGTTTCCTTCGGAAGCCACAAACCGTGTGATCATAATTTCCTCATCAAACAAAGCAGGACCCACAAGATTCGGGTAATACTTTTAGCAATTTTTCTTTGTATTTACACTCTAAAATCATTTATATTGTACCTCACTTGTGTCGTGTCATACTTGTAAGTTTGGTTTATTTTATTGAAAGTGAATATTCTTTTGTATTATTGCTTCTATTATGCTTAGCAACCAACTTTTGAGCATTATAACTATTGGTTAATCATGTATTGTATATAGGGTCATTTACATACACGGCACGAAATTTTTTTGTATTTACATATCTCACACCTAAGCTTTCATATTTACACACATATATCACTTATTTTTTTAATGCCACATCACAAATTGCGTTTTTGCCACTTTTTGAAAGTAAAATATAGTTTTCACGTTATGGGTTTAAAACACCAATGATCTACGTAAGAAATGTGTGCTATGTATGTAAATTTGGGCTTTTACATATGTACCACCCATTTCCTATATATTTACATATCTAACACCTAAATTTTATATTTTATATTTATATCAACCAAATATTTCATATCACATAAAAAACATACCGTCATTTTAACTTTTAAAAAGCTAAATATACGTTTTCATGCACAGTAAGAAGAAATGCATGTGAAAATTGAAGTTTAGATGTAAGATATGTAAATACATAAGAGTTGAGTGGTGTGTATATAAGCGTTCCTTTTTTTTAAATACTTTTATGTTTAAACATGTAGGATATAAAATTTTTTTTTCTTATGAAAAAAATGGTTGGAGACTATGATACGAGCCCTCAACCACCCTCATTTGTCTAACCACTTATCCCGGGCTGCAGGACAGATGCACTTAGGCAGGCTCAAACCCGTGCCCCAGGGGAGTTAGAACTGACTTTACAGATGTCAACAAAAAGCCACGGCGAGCGATACGATACATACATAATAGTATACGCATCTATATTGACAATATATTTATTTTACGAAAACTAACACGTAGTGTCTATAAGTTCGTTGACTTGGAGGCTTAATAAGAGAGGATACAAAGGTGTGCACGCAAAGTTTGCAACTTCTATCAAAATTGTCCAAAGGCAAACCCTCAAACTCAAAACACATTGAACCTAAGGATTTATCAATAACATATAGAAGGCAAATTTACATGGGGCAATTACATCTATAACACTCGAAACATTGCTATTTACAAATCTGGTACCCACCTTTCATCCATTTTTAAAATTCTCAATCAAATATCAAAAATCACAATTAATACCCAACTCATAATTTTTTTATTTTTATTATAAAATTCTCAATTATTTTATCATGAGACTCGTAAATACATCGGTTCGATATTTCAATAAAATCATCATTTAGCTGCAAGTTTTATAAATAGTAATATTTCAAGTGCTTTGCATATAACTTACATATCCGTCAATATCTATGTATTTACATATTTAATATCTCAACTTCAATTTTTACAGACAATNATTTCCTTTATTATTTTAGTTAAGTACTCTATGTTTAAATATCTTATTTAGGATTGTTTTCTAATAATTTGAGTTAAATATCAATCAACATAATTAGACTCCTTTAAACTCTTAACATCATAATTATTAAGTAGNGAGCTATTTCGAACGAGCCGAACACGAGCCAAGCCTGAGCTCGCTCAAGCTCGGCTTGTTTACAGCCCTAGCAACAAATAATGAAATAAGCAAAAAGAGAACACACAGATTTCTTGTGGAAAACTCTAGATGGGAAAAACCACAAGCAAAGGATGAGAATTCACTATATCAAATAAGAGACTATAAGTGGACAAAATCTTACACAACATAGAAGAGTGACATTTATAGTTTTAGCAATACCCCTTTAAAGAAAATAATTAAAAGAGAACCAATAAAATAATAACACATATTGCAATCTAAATTGCTATTATAAGCTTGATTTAATGGTCAAAACCTTCAATCTGTGTGTTCACAGTTTCCTTCGGATGCCACAAACCGTGTGGTCATAACTTCCTCATCAAACAAAGCAGGACCCACAAGATTCGGGCAATACTTTTAGCAATTTTTCTTTGTTTTTACACTCTAAAATCATTTATATTGTACCTCACTTGTGTCGTGTCATACTTGTAAGTTTGGTTTATTTTATTGAAAGTGAATATTCTTTTGTATTATTGCTTCTATTATGCTTAGCAACCAACTTTTGAGCATTTTAACTATTGGTTAATCATGTATTGTATATAGGGGCATTTACATACAAGTCACGAAATTTTTTTGTATTTACATATCTCACACCTAAGCTTTCATATTTACACACATATATCACTTATTTTTTTAATACCACATCACAAATTGCGTTTTTGCCACTTTTTGAAAGTAAAATATAGTTTTCACGTTATAGGTTTAAAACACCAATGATCTACGTAAGAAATGTGTGCTATGTATGTAAATTTGGGCTTTTACATATGTACCACCAATTTCCTATATATTTACATGTCTAACACCTAAATTTTATATTTTATATTTATATCACCCAAATCTTTCATATAACATAAAAAAATACCGTCATTTTAACTTTTAAAAAGCTAAATATACTTTTTCATGCACAGTAAGATGGAATGCATGTGAAAATTGAAGTTTAGATGTAAGATATGTAAATACATAAGAATTGAGTGGTGTGTATATAAGTCTTCCTTTTTTTAAAAAAATACTTCTATGTTTAAATATGTAGGATATAAACTTTTTTTTACTTATGAAAAGAATGGTTGGAGACTATGATACGAGCCCTCAACCACCCTCATATGTCTAACCACTTATCTCGAGCTGCAGGCCAGACGCACTTAGACAGGCTCAAACCCGTGCCTCAGGCGAGTTAGAACTGACTTTACAGATGTCAACAAAAAGCCACGGCGAGCGATACGATACATACATAATAGTATACGCATCTATATTCACAACATAATTTATTTTACTAAAACTAACACGTAGTATCTACAAGTTTGTTGACTTGGAGGCTTAATAAGAGAAGATACAAAGGTGTGCACGCAAAGTTTACAACTTCTATAAAAATTCTCCAAAGGCAAACCCTCAAACTCAAAACACATTGAACCTAAGGATTTAACAATAACATATATAAGGCAAATTTACATGGGGCAATTACATCTATAACACTCGAAACATTGCTATTTACAAATCTGGTGCCCACCTTTCATCCATTTTTTAAATTCTCAATCAAATATCAAAAATCACAATTAATACCCAACTCATAATTTTTTACTTTTATTATAAAATTCTCAATTATTTTATCATGAGACTCGTAAATACATCAGTTCGATATTTCAATAAAATCATCATTTAGCTGCAAGTTTTATAAATAGTAATATTTCAAGTGCTTTGCATATAACTTACATACCTATCCGTCAATATTTATGTATTTACATATTTAATATCTTAACTTCAATTTTTACATACAAGACACTTTATGTGTGCATGAAATGATATATTTCACTTTTTAAAAGGTAAAATGCTAGTATTTTTATGTGATAAGACTGAATCTAGATTTGTTTATGAATCACACTCAAAAGAATTGAGTGTGAGAATGAGAGAGAAACTGAAGAGATGTGAGAGATGAGGTTTTTTTNTTTAAAAGTTAAAATGCTAGTATTTTTATGTGATAAGACTGAATCTAGATTTGTTTATGAATCACACTCAAAGAATTGAGTGTGAGAATGAGAGAGAAACTAAAGAGATGTGAGAGATGAGGTTTTTTCCGTATATGGTTTCAGTAACTCATAACAAATTTAATGTCCCTCTGTTTATAAGGGACTAGAAATATTATGAAATGATAATTACACTCCTGATCCTCTTTTATTTGTCGACTTCCTTTCAATCGACTTTCTGACGTTTGATTGATGGGGACTCTGACGAATCACTTTCCACCCATTTGATCTCTATCTGAGCAATCCTCGAGTCACTCGGCATCTGGGTTGATCAGCCTCTAATTAGCTACTCGACTAATTTCTGATTGGTCGACTACTATCATTCGGTCATCTTATAGATACCCTTGTTTGTTCTCATAGAAGCTCATATTGGGATGCATGTCCGGCTCTAATCCATTAGATACATATTCAAAAGATTTGAGTGACACATAAAAAAAANCTCGGCATCTGGGTTGATCAGCCTCTAATTAGCTACTCGACTAATTTCTGATTGGTCGACTACTATCATTCGATCATCCTATAAATACCCTTATTTGTTCTCATAGAAGCTCATATTGGGATGCATGTCCGGCTCTAATCCATTATATACATATACAAAAGATTTGAGTGACATATATAAAAAAAAGGAAGTAATTTCAAGGCGTTATATATAAATACATAGGATTTGAGAGGCGTGTAATAATGTAAGGTCCAATGATTGTTCGTACGGATTTGACGGAGCGCTACCATGAGAAGAAATTAGAAGCAAAATTATCTTTTGACCATGAAGTTAATAAAAAAAATCTATCGTTTATAAATATTTTAATAAGCAGTAGTTCATTTATATACGCAACTAATAATTTAAATCATCATCTTCTTAAAATGATGCCACGACACATTAAATTATAAAAATATGTGTTGACATTTGCCTAACTTATTACAACTTAATCAAAATTTATGTTAATTCAACTCAATGTGATTATATTTAAAAAATTGATCACCTTTTTTCATGTCANGGCGTTATATATAAATACATAGGATTTGAGAGGCGTGTAATAATGTAAGGTCCAATGATTGTTCGTACGGATCTGACGGAGCGCTACCATGAGAAGAAATTAGAAGCAAAATTATCTTTTGACCATGAAGTTAAGAAAAAAAAAATCTATCGCTTATAAATATTTTAATAAGCAGTAGTTCATTTAAATACGCAACTAATAATTTAAATCATCATCTTCTTAAAATGATGCCACGACACATTAAATTATAAAAATAAGTGTTGAAATTTGCCTAACTTATTACAAATTAATCAAAATTTATGTTAATTCAATTCAATGTGATTATATTTAAAAAATTGATCACCTTTTTTCATGTCAGGAGACACACACACATACACACACGGGTTTGAGTCTGTCCGAGTGCATGTGTCTTGCAGTGCGGGATCGAGTGGTTAGACACATGAAGTTGGCTGGGGGCTCGTATAATAGTCTTTAGTCATTCGTTATAACATTTTTGCATATTTAATGCCATCAGGTTTAAACAATTTTGTTTACATAAAAGCAAATGATTACAATCTAATGTTGATATTCACAAACATAGTTGCAATGTATATTGTTTGGACATTTGACACTCTTTTATTGTTGCAGGATCACTCTAATTTGTAATTATAAGATGTCATTGATTACTTTGCTAGTATAGATATTATATCATCAATTTTTATTTTTCATATTATATGCCTAATTATATTACCATTTATAAATAAAAAATAGTTCATACAATAAGGAAAAATTATTTCATATGAATGCGGTATCTAATCTCTACCTTCGATTGCCGCGAAAATGTATTTTGATAGGCATCACTTTTAACTTTTTTTTTTCCAAAAAAATTTTAATCAAAGTGATTAACTATNTATATCATCAATTTTTATTTTTCATATTATATGCCTAATTATATTACCATTTATAAATAAAAAATAGTTCATTCAATAAGGAAAAATTATTTCATATGGATGCGGTATCTAATCTCTACCGTCGATTGCCGCGAAAATGTATTTTAATAGGCATCACTTTTAACTTTTTTTTTTCCAAAAAAATTTTGATCAAAGTGATTAACTACGAAAATCGAACACTGCATGCTACATATGAAATAATTTCTCCCACACAAGATAAGATGGGGAAGAGATGAAGCATAAAACGCCAAATTAAATTAATAAACAATTATAAAACGAGCACCGCGGTGTTCTGCGAAGCGCAGCTGATCCACCTTTATCTCAGCTCAAGATTCACATGCTAGTATCGTGTCCCGCGAGAATTCCATCCGCTACCCCCTTCACGTTCNTATATGACGTTTACTGGACATTTGAGTGCCTTAATGATGTCAGAATTGAGTGATCTTGGGCTCGTTGGATTCTTCTCGTCGAGCCGCTTGATTCGAGTATAAATTTGTCATATTAAACAACCATTTGATCTTCCAAATGTGTCTGAAAATTATATTAGTGTGGTTCAATGATTTGATCTGGGCTTAATTTGACTCGGATTGAGCTAGTTTTCACATCATCAGGTCTGTCCATCAAGCCGATCAGTTTGACTATAAGTTTGCTGAAATTAGAGCTCTGCATGACTTTTTATCAAAATTTGAATGTTTCATACTAAAAATATAATCTCGAGAATCATGTCCGATGATAAAAATTTGTTAGTGGTGTATCAGAACTAATTTTACAGATGTCAACCAAAGAGCCACGGCATACATAATAGTATACACATCTATATTTACAACATATTTATTTTATTAAAATTAACACGTAGTATATATAAAGTTTGTTGACTTGGAGGCATAATAAGATAGAATACAAATGTGTGCACGCAAAGTTTGCAACTTCTATCAAAATTCTTCAAACGCAAACCCTTAAACTCAAAACACATTGAACCTAAGAATTTAACAACAATATACATAAGGCAAATTTACATGGGGCATTTGCATCTATAACACTCAAAAATTTGCTATTTACAAATCTAGTACCCACCTTTCATCCATTTTTTAAATTCTCAATCAAATATCAAAAATTACGATTAAAACCCAACTCATAATTTTTACTTTTATTATAAAATTCTCAATTATTTTATCATGAGACTCATAAATACATCGATTCGGTATTTCAATAAAATCATCATTTAGCTGCAAGTTTTATAAATAGTAATATTTCAAGTGCTTTGCATATAACTTACATACATATCATTCAATATCTATGTATTTACATATTTAATATCTTAACTTCAATTGTTACATACAAGACACTTTATGTATGCATGAAATGATATATTTCACTTTTTAAAAGTTAAAATGCTAGTATTTTTATGTGATAAGACTGAATGTAGATTTGTTTATGAATCACACCCAAAGAATTGAGTGTGATAATGAGAGAGAAACATATAAAAAGATGTGAGAGATGAGGTTTTTTTTCGTATATGATTTCAGTAACTCATAACAAATTTAATGTCCCTCTATTTATAGGGGACTAGAAATATTATGAAATGATAATTACACTTCTGATTCTCTTTTATTTGTCGACTCCCTTTCAATCGACTTTGTGACATTCGATTGATGGGGACTCTAATGAATCACTTTCCACTCACTTGATCCCTATCGAGCAATCCTTGAGTCACTCGGCATCTGGGTTGATCAGCCTCTGGTTAGCTACTCAACTAGTTTCTGATTGATCGACTACTATCATTCGGTCATCCTATAGATACCCTTATTTGTTCTCATAGAAGCTCATCTTGGGATGCATGTCCGACACTAATCCATTAGATACATACACAAAAGATTTGAGTGACATATATGAAAAAAGAAGTAATTTTAAGGCGTTATATATAAATACGTAGGTTTTGAGAGGCGTGTGGTTAGGGCTGTCAAAAAAGCTCGTTGTTCGCGAACTTTGATTCGTTCGATAAGTAAACGAGACAAACGCGAACAAATTTTTTTCGTTCGGTTAGTTACNAGCTATTGGCAAGGAAATTGGTTCCTTAATTAGGGCAATTTATAAGATCTCATAAATACAATAAATTGAAACTCTTAAGCATTGAAGCGCTCAAGCACCTTTTGGTGAAAGNGGGATGTTAAACTGGCTCGTCGTTCGCGAACAGCTCGTGTTCGGTTTATGTTCGGCTCGTTCGTTAAGAAACGAACACGAGCTTATTTCAAACAAACTAAATTTTAAACGAACCAAACACGAACACAAGTTTTGTTCGTTCGTGTTCGATTCGTTTACACCCCTACGTGTGGTAATATAAGTTCCAATGATTGTTAGTACGGATTTGACGGAGCGCTACCATGGGAAGAAATTAGAAGCAAAATTATCTTTTGACCATGAAGTTAAGAAAAAAAATCTTTCGCTTTCGCTTATAAATATTTTAATAAGCAGTAGTTCATTTATAGACGCAACTAATAAGTTAAATCATCATCTCCTTATAATGATGCCACGACACATCAAATTATGAAAATAAGTGTTGACATTTGCCTAACTTATAACAACTTAATCGAAATTTATGTTAATTCAATTCAATGTGATTATATTTAAAAAATTGGTCACCTTCATTCATGTCAGGAAATACACACACGGGTTTGAGTCTGTCTGAGTGCATGTGTCTTGCAGTGCGGGATCGAATGATTAGACACATGAAGTTGATTGGGGGCTCGTATAATAGTCTTTAGTCATTCTTAATATATATATATATATATAACACATACATTTGCATATTCAATGCCATCAGGTTTAAACAATTTTCTTTACATAAAAGCAAATGATTACAATGTGATGTTTATATTCACAAACACAGTTGCAATATATATTGTTTGGACATTTGACACTCTTTTATTGTTGCAGGATCACTCTAATTTGTAATTATAAGGTGTCATTGATTACTTTGTTAGTATAGATATTATATCATCAATTTTTATTTTTCATATTATATGTCTCGTTATATTGCCATTTATAAATAAAAAATAGTCCATACAACAAGGAAAAATTATTTCATACGATGTTCGATCTCTACAATTGATCCCTACAAAAATATATTTTGGTAGACCCCACTTTTAACTTTTGTTTAAAAAAAAAATTAATTGTGAGGATTAATGATAGAGATCGAACACCACATGCTCCCTATGGAATAATTTCTCCCATACAAAATACATGGGGGAGAGATAAAGCATAAAATGCCAAAATAAATTAATAAACAAATATAAAACGAGAACCGCGGTGTTCTGCGAAGAGCAGCTGATCCACCTTTATCTCAGCTCAAGATTCACATGCTAGTATCGTGTCGCGCGAGAATTCCGTCCGCTACCCCATTCACGTTCTTCTTTAGCCCAATAAAAATTTCAGCTTTCCTCCCCAATTGATCTTAACGTCTTTCTTTCGGCCTTCGAAAGTCGTCGCTTGGAAGGGGAGGGCCGAAAGGAAAAGGATGGCCGGAAAATCGCGAAAGCTTGCTNCTTCACGTTCTTCTTTAGGCCAATAAAAATTTCAGCTTTCCTCCCCAATTGATCTTAACGTCTTTCTTTCGGTCTTCGAAAGTCGTCGCTTGGAAGGGGGAGGGCCGAAAGGAAAAAGATGGCCGGAAAATCGCGAAAGCTTGCGGCTTTTTTGCTGCTGTTGTTCGCCGCCGCTATTCCGTCCGAGCTGGTAAGTCATCTCTTTAAATGATCGAATCTTTTGTTGACGAGGTTTTGCGAATCTTTTTAGGGTTCTTTTGGTTGATGTAAGGTATGTCCCATAGAAAAATGATTTTCAAACTGAAACCTTCGTCTTCGACGGATGTAAAGTTCAAATTTTTAACTGTGTTTGCAGGGCATGGGAACCATCTCCTGCTTCTTGGGAGTTCGAAAGCTTATGTTTCAGATTTTTAGTGATAGTTAAGAGAGATTTTCTACTTAGTTTCCAAGTCGCACTGCTTGTTTATTTAGTTTTTACACGAGTGTCTGAAGTTCTATTAACGATCAAGTAATGCTGGCTGAAAGTAATTCTTTGAAGTTAATTAAGCACTTGCTGATCTAATTAAGATTGCGATTACAACNCTCCTGCTTCTTGGGAGTTCGAAAGCTTATGTTTCAGATTTTTAGTGATAGTTAAGAGAGATTTTCTACTTATTTTCCAAGTCGCACTGCTTGTTTATTTAGTTTTTTACACGAGTGTCTGAAGTTCTATTAACGATCAAGTAATGCTGGCTGAAATTAATTCTTTGAAGTTAATTAAGCACTCGTTGATCTAATTAAGATTGCGATTACAAGTGAACTTAAAATTTTATTTATAATATTTGGAGTTTCATTTGTAGATCGATAGTTAAGCATGCTCATATTGGAGCACTCCTAAGACAGGTGTTCTTACTCAGAAGTTGCACAAAAAGGACAAATTCTTGAGGCTTAGTGGGCTAAAACAAGCAATATCTTGATGGATGAAAGTTCATGTTTATACAAATGGCACCAAAATCATACACAAATATGTACATGAGAACACAATGCTATGAGAGTCACCTCTCAAAGTCGTTCGGGACGAAGTGCTATTTTGTGGGAGACTCAATCTTAAATCATGTTTGTTTGGTAAATGATTCTTGGCTATGTAAAGCTATTGGCAAGGAAATTGGTTCCTTAATTAGGGCAATTTATAAGATCTCATAAATACAATAAATTGAAACGCTTAAGCATTGAAGAGCTCAAGCACCTTTTGGTGAAATNTCGCCGCCGCGATTCCGTCCGAGCTGGTAAGTCATCTAGTTAAAAGATCGAATCTTTTGTTGACGAGGTTTTGAGAATCCTCTTAGGGTTCTTTTGGTTGATGTAAAGTATGTTCTATAGAAAAATGATTTTCAAACTGAAACCCTCGTCTTCGATGGATATAAAGTTGAAATTTTTACCAGTGTTTGCAGGACATGGGAACCATCTCCTGCTTCTTGGGAGTTCGAAAGCATATGTTTCAGATTTTTAGTGATAGTTAAGAGAAATTTTCTACTTCACTTAGATGCCAAGTCGCACTACTTGTTTATTTAGTTTTTACACGACTGTCTGAATTTCTATTAATGATCAAGTAATACTGGTTCAAATTGATTCCTTGAAGCTAATTAAGCATTTGTTGATCTAACTAAAATTGCGATTACAACTGAAGTTAAAATTTTATTTATAGCATTTGGAGTTTCATTTGTAAATTCATAGTCAAGCATGCTCATATTGAAGCACTCCTAAGACAGGTGTTCTTACTCAGAAGTTGCACAAAAAGGACAAGTTCTTGAGGCTTATTGGGCTAAAACAAGCAATATCTTGATGGACGAAAGTTCATGTTTATATGGCACCAAATAATACACAAATATGTACATGAAAATACAATGCTATGAGAGTCACCTCTCAAAGTCGTTCGGGACGAAGTGCTATTTTGTGGGAGACTCAATCTTAAATCATGTTTGTTTGGTAAATGATTCTTGGCTATGTAAGGCCATTGGCAAGGAAATTGGTTCCTTAATTGGGGCAATTTATAAGATCTCATAAATACTATAAATTGAAACGATTAAGCATTGAAGCGCTTAAGCACCTGTTGGAGCAATGTTTGATATTCCGTCAAGAACTATAAGCAGAATGTGCGAATATTGGAGCACTGTAGGGATGAGTGAATAGACAAGATTTTGAGTGGTGGTATTTTGTGTTACTACATAATCAAGTTCAAAACCCCCTTCAAGCCTTATTAAAGTAAATTAATATTTTAATAATTAGTTAATTCTTAATTTACTTCCTTTATTATTTTAGTTAAGTACTCTATGTTTAAATATCTTATTTAGGATTGTTTTCTAATAATTTGAATTAAATATCAATCAACATAGTTAGACTCCTTTAAACTCTTAACATCATAATTATTAAGTAATTATTAAATGACTATGTAAATTAATATTTTCCGTTTAACATCATAATTATTAAGTAATCATTATTCTAAATTCGACTGATAAAATATACTCTTTCTAATTAACATTAGTTATTGTAATTAACTCCTACTAATTCTTCATGGAACTAAATTGACATCCTAAAAATTGATTAATTTAAGCCATGTATATGAAGTAATTTTTTAACCGATTAATACTTTTAATTAGTTCAATTTAAATAATTCATAAGCAAACTAATTAAGTACTGATTATCATAATCATATTCTATTTAAGCCATGACTTACAATTCAGTTATTAATTAATTACTAAAAAAATGAATTGATTTTTTATGCTAATTAAATAAATAACTAATTGGCATATGATAAATTATTTCAAATAGTATAAGCCACCCAAATTAGTCTGATTCGACAATAAAGAAACCATGCAAAGTCTTTAGTTGTTTTGACTAAATGTTGATTAACCTGTCCAGCTAATCATATTGCATCATAAGTCTCATATAAATTCCTTAAAACCACCAATTCTCAGAAAAATAGTCTTCAATATTTAACTCTGGATTAAAAATAGTCTTAATAAATCTTGAGTTTGTGGATTGGTGATGCTTTTGGTTTGCTTATTGCTGCTTTCAAATAAAATTAGTTTGTCTTGGCATTCCCAATATCTGATCCATCCAATTTTCACAGGTGATAGCTGTTAAACCATTCCCTCAGGTGGGTTCCGAGTCAAAGATACTTAAGGTGAGTTCTCACCATGCTCACATTGATTTCTATAGTAATTATCAATATCCATACTCATTTCTCATGTTAATATTTCTCTAATTCATATGTGTAGGAGTCAATTGTGGAAACGGTCAACGGGAACCCTGCTGCAGGATGGAAAGCTGCCATCAATTCTCGCTTCTCCAATTACACAGTGAGTTAAGCTTCACCATCTTAATCGAAATATCATAGGAAATTTGGAAATAAGTTGATCAAGATCAGTTTCCAGATTCTAAGTTTTGGTTTTTCTGCAGGTTAGCCAATTCAAATACATTCTTGGCGTAAAAAAGACACCTCGCAATTTCGTAGACAATATTCCTGTGAAAACTTATTCCAATACTTTGAAGTTGCCTAAAGAATTTGATGCTAGAAAGACTTGGTCTCAATGCAGCACTATTGGGAGAATACTCGGTAGTTTTCTATTTCTCTTTCTTGGCATTATCATTATTATTGAAGCAGCGAGAAAATTCTCAAAATAGTCTCTTGATTTTTTGCAGGGGGTAATTATAGTCTCACAGTCTATAATGTGTCAGCTCAGTCCCCAAACTTTTTTAAATGATCACTACGGAGTATTGTTATTTAAAGAGGTTGGGGACTAATTTAGCACTTTTATAGGATTTGGGACTAAAATGGCCCCATGTAAACATTTAGGGGACTATTTCGGCTCTATTTTTTTTAGACAACATACTGACCATTTTTTTCTTGCTTGATTGCCAAATTCTATGCGTCACCAACTTGGTTTAAAGATCAGGTATGTTTTTCCTCTTGTTTGGAGCTGTTGTTCGGGTGCCGACGGTAATGTTACANTTGATTAACCTGTCCAGTTAATCATATTGCATCATAAGTCTCATATAAATCCCTTAAAACCACCAATTCTCAAAAAATAGTCTTCAATATTTAATTTTGGATTAAAATTTGTCTTAATAAGTCTTGAGTTTGTGGATTGGTAATGCTTTTGGTTTGCTTATTGCTGCTTTCAAATAAAATTAGTTTGTCTTGGCATTCCCAATATCTGATCCATCCAATTTTCACAGGTGATAGCTGTTAAACCAGTCCCTCAGGTTGGTTCTGAGTCAAAGATACTTAAGGTGAGTTCTCCCCATGCTCACATCGATTTCTATAGTAATTATCTATATCCATACTCATTTCTCATGCTAATATTTATTTAATTCATGTGTAGGAGTCAATANTTGATTAACCTGTCCAGTTAATCATATTGCATCATAAGTCTCATATAAATCCCTTAAAACCACCAATTCTCAGAAAAATAGTCTTCAATATTTAATTTTGGATTAAAAATATTCTTAATAAGTCTTGAGTTTGTGGATTGGTAATGCTTTTGGTTTGCTTATTGCTGCTTTCAAATAAAATTAGTTTGTCTTGGCATTCCCAATATCTGATCCATCCAATTTTCACAGGTGATAGCTGTTAAACCAATCCCTCAGGTTGGTTCTGAGTCAAAGATACTCAAGGTGAGTTCTCCCCATGCTCACATCGATATCTATAGTAATTATCTATATCCATTCTCATTTCTCAT
This sequence comes from Phalaenopsis hybrid cultivar, assembly GCA_002079205.1. Taxonomy (NCBI): domain Eukaryota; kingdom Viridiplantae; phylum Streptophyta; class Magnoliopsida; order Asparagales; family Orchidaceae; genus Phalaenopsis; species Phalaenopsis hybrid cultivar. The sequence goes on along the minus strand of JXCR01010923.1, from coordinate 458,877 downwards.
GCTAATATTTATTTAATTCATGTGTAGGAGTCAATCGTGGAAACAGTCAACGGGAACCCTGCCGCAGGATGGAAAGCTGCCATCAATTCTCGCTTCTCCAATTACACAGTGAGTTCAGCTTCACCATCTTAATCAAATTATCATAGGAAATGTGTAAATAAGTTGATCAAGATCAATTTCCAGATCCTAAATTGNAGGATGGAAAGCTGCCATCAATTCTCGCTTCTCCAATTACACAGTGAGTTCAGCTTCACCATCTTAATCAAAATATCATAGGAAATTTGGAAATAAGTTGAACAAGATCAGTTTCCAGATCCTAAATTTTGGTTTTTCTGCAGGTTAGCCAATTCAAATACATTCTTGGCGTAAAAAAGACACCCCACAATTTCGTAGACAATATTCCTGTGAAAACTTATTCCAATACTTTGAAGTTGCCTAAAGAATTTGATGCTAGAAAGACTTGGTCTCAATGCAGCACTATTGGGAGAATACTCGGTAGTTTTCTATTTCTCTTTCTTGGCATTATCATTCTTATTGAAACAGTGAGAAAAGTCTCAAAATAGTCTCTTGATTTTTTTCAAGGGGTCATTATAGCTCACAGTCTATAACGTGTCAGTTTAGTCCCTGGACTTTTTTAAATGATCNGCAGCACTATTGGGAGAATACTCGGTAGTTTTCTATTTCTCTTTCTTGGCATTATCATTCTTATTGAAACAGCGAGAAAAGTCTCAAAATAGTCTCTTGATTTTTTTCAGGGGGTCATTATAGCTCACAGTCTATAACGTGTCAGTTTAGTCCCCAGACTTTTTTAAATGATAACTACGGAGTATTATTATTTAAAGAGGTTGGGGACTAATTTAGCACCTTTATAGGATTTGGGACTAAAATGGCCCCATGTAAACATTTAGCGGACTATTTCGGATCTATACTTTTTAGACAACATACTGACCATTTTTTTCTTGCTTTATTGCCAAATTCTATGCGTCACCAACTTGGTTTAAAGACCAGGTATGTTTTTCCTCTTGTTTGAAGCTGTTGTTTGGGTGCCGACGGTAATGTTACGGTATCCTAATGAAGTGATTATGTGATTGTAGGGGCATTGTGGTTCATGCTGGGCTTTCGGTGCTGTGGAGGCTTTATCTGATCGCTTCTGCATTCAGTTTGGCTTGGTTAGACCTTTGTTAATAATAGATTTGTTGGTTGTTAGTGATGCATTTGTCTTATGTCATCTTGTTGTGCTCTACGATATAAACTAGGGGCATTTACATACATTCCACTCAATTCTTATGTATTTACTTAGCTAACTATTAAACTTTGATGTTTACAGTTATGCGGCCCAAATCTTTTATATTACATTAAAAATGCCACCATTTTAACTTGGCAAAAAATGAAATACATAGGATTTGGGTGGTATGTCTGTAAATGCCCCTATAACTAATATGATTTGGATTGGACATTGCAGAATATATCTCTGTCTGCTAATGACCTTTTAGCATGTTGCGGGTTTCTATGCGGGGATGGTTGCGATGGCGGATATCCTATATCTGCTTGGCGCTACTTTGTTCAACATGGCGTTGTAACTGAGGAGGTAAGCAGTTGTCTCATTTTGTCAAAATGGCTGCTTGGATTCAACAAAGAATGGTTTTTTTCAGTTTTTAAATTTTTTGCATCCTACCGGAATGTTTGAATCTTGTCTCTTTATTTTTCTCCGNGCGTTGTAACTGAGGAGGTAAGCAGTTGTCTCATTTTGTCAAAATGGCTGCTTGGATTCAACAAAGAATGGTCTTTTTCAGTTTTTAAATTTTTTGCATCCCACCGGAAAGTTTGAATCTTGTCTCTTTATTTTTCTCCATCTTTATGCCTTATTACACTAATCACTGAACTTCTTTATTATTTTTTTATCATTATTCCTCTTGCAAGGCTTCTGCCTTTCTTAATCATTACAAATCTTTGTTGTATTTATAAAAACTTTTTTTTTTTAACCATTTTTTGTGCTTGGTCATTCCACCTCCAAATTTCCTTTATGTACAATCTATTTCCAAACTCTTCTAAAAAATTATGCTAGAGTGATTATTTCNTTCCTCTTGCAAGGCTTCTGCCTTTCTTAATCATTACAAATCTTTGTTGTATTTATAAAAACTTTTTTTTTAAAACCATTTTTTGTACTTGGTCATTCCACCTCCAAATTTCCTTTATGTGCAATCTATTTCCAAACTCTTCTAAAAAATTATGCTAGAGTGATTATTTTATTTTCTACAACGTAGCAAAGGCTTCAAAAACGGTCCAACTGTACTTGACTGCTATAAATAGTGATTTTGATGAGGATAGATTTCATAAGATTGNAAAAATTATGCTAGAGTGATTATTTTATTTTCTACAACGTAGCAAAGGCTTCAAAAACGGTCCAACTGTACTCGACTGCTATAAATAGTGGTTTTGATGTGGATAGATTTATTAGCTCCTGCTATACTTCATCTAACCAAGTTTTGGTTATAAATAAGGCTCAAACTGGCAATTCAAATATAAATAACTATTCAACAATCTGATTATGATTATGTCATGACTTTCACTACAAGTGTCCGGAATTACAAAATTTTAAAACCTGTTATTTGAAGTCACGTAGTTAATTATTTTTCTACACATTTGTTTAGTTCCAATGCGAGCTGACATTTTCATGAAATGCAGTGCGACCCATACTTTGATCAGATTGGCTGTGCTCATCCGGGATGCGAACCTGGATATCCGACTCCTGTGTGTGAGAAGAAGTGTCATGTGAAAAACCTGCTTTGGGAAGAAAACAAGCGTTTCAGTGTCAACGCCTATAGAATAAGCTCTAATGTTCATTCTATTATGGCTGAGGTTTATCAAAATGGTCCTGTAGAGGTTGCATTCACAGTCTATGAGGTACGACTTCTATGAATTGTTCAAAACATCTTATTTAATGGAAAAAAAAAGTATAATTGAGAATTTTGGTGGATATCCAACTTAATGTTGGAATCTAGGAAAGTTCATTATTTTCTTATGATGTTTTCAGANATTGAGAATTTTGGTGGATATCCAACTTAATGTTGGAATCTAGGAAAGTTCATTATTTTCTTATGATGTTTTTATAAGCAATGTAGACAGTGATTTGTTATTATGACTGTAGAAACCAAATGAAAATCTAAAAAACTCAAAAAGATGTGGAGTAATTTATTAACTATTTTATGTTATAGATGTTATTACTAGGAATAAAATAGGATGTAACATTGGATTGAAAGTTAAAAGCAAAATAAACTTATTGAGGTTATTGATACGACCCGGAACAAAAAACAGCGAACAAACAGCGGATAAATTGCAATAGAGATGTGAGGGAACTCAAATGAGGATTGATTTAACTAACACCAGCGAAAACAAATAAGATACAACGTTGATCTACTGTTCGAGAGGTAGATCTTCTCTCCACAAATCCTAACGCTGCTAGGAACACCAAATGAGAAGAAAAACTANAAAAAACAGCGAACAAACAGCGGATAAATTGCAATAGAGATGTGAGGGAACTCAAATGAGGATTGATTTAACCTAACACCATCGAAAACAAATAAGATACAACGTTGATCTATTGTTCGAGAGGTAGATCTTCTCTCCACAAATCCTAACACTGCTAGGAACACCAAATGAGAAGAAAAACTGCAGCAAATTGAAATATCTTCCACAAACCCAGATGAGTTGACCTTCATAAATAATATATTCATGTTTAAGACATAATTTTGTAAATGATGAAATAACTCGTTAGCTTTTAAAAGTAGAGTTATTAAATCATAAATAGACTACCATTTACCAAAAAGAATGAACGTTTTTTTTTTAATGCTTGTGTAATGTAATTTAAAATTAGATGCTTAACAAAAGTAATGGTCNACATAATTTTGTAAATGATGAAATAACTCGTTAGCTTTTAAAAGTAGAGTTATTAAATCATAAATAGACTACTATTTACCAAAAAGAATGAACGTTTTTTTTTTAATGCTTGTGTAAGGTAATTTAAAATTAGATGCTTAACAAAAGTAATGGTTATGGATTTATATAAAATAGATAAAATATGTAAAAAAATAGTTTTCTTAGGATAAGATGTTGAAATTTAAATGTTCAAAAATTAATATAAGATATACCTGAAAGTTAATAAATATTATTAATGCCAACAACAACCAGCCTTTATGCCAATAAGCGGAGTAAGCTAATGAATTATTTTCCTCCATTGTGTCCTATTGAGTGTCATTTTCATATAATTCTAATAAATTATNTAATAAATATTATTAATGCCAACAACAACCAGCCTTTATGCCAATAAGCGGAGTAAGCTAATGAATTATTTTTCTCCATTGTGTCCTATTGAGTGTCATTTTCATATAGCTCTAATAAATTAAGATCATTTTAGGTCAACTTCTACCTTTCTTAATATAAGTCGATTCAAAAACATCCACTCTCCTAACCGGATTATTAGATCCTTACGTTTAATGTGACCAAACCATCTAAGATGGCTCTCTCTCTAATATTGTCTGTCATTGGAGCTGCACCAACCATTCATGGACATATTCGTTTCTCATTATCTCCAAGTGTAAAGCCACTCATCTACTCAGGCATTCTCATCTCCCCAACACTTAGTATTATGTTTTTCTTCCATAGGCCAACTTTTTGCACCATAAAGTATTGTAAGTCTCCCCACCATCTTATAAAATTTTTCTCTTAAATCTTGGCGGATAGATATTATTAATGCCGACCTAATATAAAATAAGATTAGTATTGGAATTAAAAATATATGCTTGGAAACTAATGAACACCATTTTAGCACACAAAGCACAAATTAAATGAGAATCTTATAGAGCTCTTAAACTTAACCTTAAAAAGTTGGATAAAGCTGATGATGATGACTTCGGTGTGTCCAGTTTGATAGTTCTAAGGGATCACAGATCACAACAGATAGGAAATCTCCATTGTTGAATCCTTAATTATAATCAGTCCTAAACTATACTCAATCTGCTCATTTGGTTTTTATTTTCTTTTAAACAGGATTTTGCCCACTACAAATCAGGTGTCTATAGACACATCACGGGTGATGTCTTGGGTGGACATGCTGTTAAGCTAATCGGATGGGGAACCAGCGAAGAAGGAGATGATTATTGGGTCTGTTTTATCACTCTAATTTCTATTAAATTTTTCAAGATTAAATCCAATTCTGACTGAGTGTTTTATGCCTTTATGTTTTTTTTTTTTCCTGCAGCTACTTGCTAACCAGTGGAATAGAGGCTGGGGTGATGTATGTAATATTTATGAACAAATTCCTTTTACTAACACCAAAACCATAAAAATTTCTTCTTTTTATCTCTTCAGGATGGTTATTTCAAGATTTTAAGGGGGACAAATGAATGTGAGATTGAAGATGATGTGGTTGCTGGGTTGCCTTCGGCCAAGAACTTGTTGAAGAACTTTGCAGAAATGGATGCAGCTGCTGATGCTTCTGCTTGATTTCTCAGCAATGTATTGATGAACTCTGCACCATCCATCTCTTGTAATGTTTGAAGAACTTTATATAGCTTTTGTTTTAAACATTGGTGAATTCCAACCCGTCTGAACATCATGAAGGATGTTTCCTGAATTTCTGTAAAATTTATGTGAATTAAAACGATTGCCTGTAAGATTTCCTTTTGTTATGCTTTCTGTTTTTTGCTCTTTATTTTTTCACGTAGTAGTTTAAATTTGGAGCAAAATGTTTTAGATTATTCGAAGAATCAATTTTGATTATGAATATTCATAAGGTATTTAAAGCACTCTTTTTTTAGATTAAGAAGATTGACATGCATACCACATAATTCATGTGCATTAACATATCTAAAAACCTGAACTTCGATCTTTACACGTCACTTTGTTTATGCATAAAATGTGCATTTCACTTAGGGTTGCAAACAAATCGAGCTGAGTCGAGCAAGATTGTGCTCAAGCTTGATTTTGCTTATAAAATTTGAGGTTAGGCCTGGCTCAAGATTTGGTAGAGCTTTTGTGTTTATGTTCAAGCTCAGTACATTTGTTATTTTGGTGAGTTTGGTCCATGTTCGTTGATATGATAATAATCGAGGCACTATCGAGCAAATTAATGCATTTTTATCGAGTTATTCATTTATATTTAAATAATCTTTATTTAAAAAGTTAAAACTAGTGCGGTCCTACTATTTATTTTCTTACTAAATGAGATTTATCGAACAAAATAATGAATAATTTGATTTAGTTGTTTATATTCTAATCAAGGCTTATATCTGAGTTTTTAAATTTGTAGCTTATTCATGAACTTCAAATAAAAGGATTCGTTGAGCTTTTTAATGAGCCCGTTCCTAAGTTTTACATGATTTTATTCGCAAACATAAATGAACCAAACAAGTAGTTGTTCAAGCTTATTCATTTAATAATCTAGTATTTATAGAAGTGATCAAACTTGTTCAATTAGTTGATCAAACTAACGTGAACGAGCTCTTATCAAGACAAGCTACAACTAGTTTATGAAACACTCAGTTCATTAGTATTTCACTTTTTAAATCTTGAAGTAGGGATATTTTTTATAAAGATTTTGTGGTATAATTGTAAAAAGTAAAGTTTAGGTGCTTGATATGTAAATACTGGGAATTGGGTGGTATGTTTGTCAATGCCCCTTCAGATTTTTGTACGATATCTCACCAAATTAAAATGGTATTATGTAAGGTAACAACTACATTGTAAAGAAAGCATCATCATTTTGTTTTTTTAAATTTACAAACATACCACGCAATTCTTTGTGTTCTTAGATAATTTGACATCTAGACATTTATATTTACTTATATAATAGCTTGATGTCATAAAATTTTGAATGAAAAATGATATATCGGTTAACTATTAGGGCATGATTTCAATAAAGTGATATTTTCCGGCTACCATTAATCAACTTGTCAAACCATATAATATCCACAGTAATCAACCATCATGCACAAGCTCATAACCCATTATTCAAAAATCTTGTACATGTGTCTTATTATGAAGGTCATCAAAGTTAAGATAGTAGTATTTATGATGAGATATTGTTGAACCCAAATTTATTTGTGAATCACACCCAAGATGTGTTGTAAGGAGACAAAAATGTATGGACAGATATGAGAGAGTAGTTATTTTAGTATATTGTTTCAATAACTCTTTTTACATTTAATGTTTATTTATTTATAGAGAGCTAGCATGAAATGACAATTACAATCATGTAATTTTTTAATCAGCTGACCTACATTTGATCGGTTTCTTGTTGTGTTGTATTTGAATATCCGGCGGATCCTTCTCTTGTCGGTTGATCTTGTCATAACACGCTCTGGGGCTTGGAAATAACCAAGGTGGGCACATATGGTCGGACAGTGAAAAATAAATATTTTTATGTTCGTTTTCTATACCATATAACAAATGAAAGAGTCACTAAACAAAATAAATTAAAGTAATGCGATTAAATTTACTTCATTTCTGATTGTTCGTATCATCTATAAATATTTTCTCTTCTGTTGCTTTTCTTGTAATTAGATGATTTAAACCTAAAATGATAGTTTAAAACAACATTAAATTAAACAAAGCTAACAAATACTCGTACTCCTAAAATATAGTAATTCAATGGAAAAAAAAAAATATGCATGTCAAGTAAACTTTATATAAATCAATCTCAGAGTGTTTAAATTTTTTTATNTTTTAGATTAAGAAGATTGACATGCATACCACATAATTCATGTGCATTAACATATCTAAAAACCTGAACTTCCATCTTTACACGTCACTTTGTTTATGCATAAAAATGTGCATTTCACTTTGGGTTGCAAACAAATCGAGCTGACTCGAGCAAGGTTGTGCTCAAGCTTGATTTTGCTTATAAAAGGTGAGGTCAGGCTTGGCTCAACATTAGGTCGAGCTTTTGTGTTTATGTTCAAGCTTAGTACATTTGTTATTTTGGTGAGTTTGGTCTATGTTCGTTGATATGATTATAATCGAGGCGCTATCGTGCAGGTTAATGTATTTTTATCGACTTATTCATTTATATTTAAATAATCTTTATTTAAAAAGTTAAAACTAGTGCTGTCCTACTATTTATTTTCTTACTAAATGAGATTTATCGAACAAAATAATGAATAGTATGATTTAGTTGTTTATATTCTAATCAAGACTTATATCGAGTTTATAAATTTGTAGCTTATTCATGAACTTCAAATAAAAGGATTCGTTGAGCTTTTTAATGAGTCTGTTTACATGATTTTATTCGCAAACATAAATAAATCAAACAAGTAGTTGTTCAAGCTTATTCATTTAATAATATGGTATTTATAGAAGTGTTCAAACCTGTTCAATTAGTTAATCAAACTAACGTGAACGAGCTCTTTTCAAGACAAGCTACAACTAGTTTTGATGAAACACTCAGTTCATTTGCAGTAGTATTTCACTTTTTAATTCTTGAAGTAGTGATTTTTTTATGGCATATGAAAGATTTTGTGGTATAATTGTAAAAAGTAAAGTTTAGGTGCTTGATATGTAAATATTGGGAATTGGGTGGTATGTATGTCAATGCCCCTTCAGATTTTTGTACTACATCTCACCAAATTAAAATGGTATTATGTTAGGTAACAACTACATTGTAAAGAAAGCATCTTTATGTTTTTTTTTTTAATTTACAAGCATACCACACAATTCTGTGTTCTTAGATAATTTGACATCTAGACATTCATATTTACTTATATGATAGCTTGATGTCATAAAATTTTGAATGAAAAATGATATATCGGTTAACTATTACGGCATGATTTCAATAAAGTGATATTTTCCGGCTACCATTAATCAACATGTCAAACCATATAATATCCACAGTAATCAACCATCATGCACAAGCTCATAACCCATTATTCAAAAATGTTGTACATGTATCTTATCATGAAGGTCATCAAAGTTAAAATATTAGTATTTATGATGAGATATTGTTGAACTCAGATTTATTTGTGAATCACACTCAAGATGTGTTGTAAGGAGACAAAATGTACGAAGAGATGTGAGAGATTAGTTATCTTAGTATATTGTTTCAATAACTCTTTTTACATTTAATGTTTATTTATTTATAGAGAGCTAGCATGAAATGACAATTACAATCATGTAATTTTTTAATCAGTTGACCTCCAATCGATCGGGTTCATGTTGTGTTGTCTTTGAATATCTGGCAGATCCTTCTCTTGCCGGTCGGTCTTGTCATAACACGCCCTGGAGCTTGGAAATAACCAAGGTGAAAAATAATTTTTTTTTTATATTTGTTTTATATAACATATAACAAATGAAAGAGTCACTAAAAAAAAGTAAATTAAAGCAATACAATTAAATTTACTTCATTTCTGATTGTTCGTATCATCTATAAATATTTTCTCTTCAGTTGCTTTTCTTTTAATTAGAATTAGTTTAAAACAACATTAAATTAAACAAAGCTAACAAATACTCATAGTCCTAAAATATAGTAATTCAATGAAAAAAATAATATGCATGCCAAGTAAACTTTATATAAATCAATCTCAGAGTATTTAAATTTTTTAATTATTTAATACGATCATTCAAGATGATTATAAACATTCAATGTGTCTTGTTATATCGTTTACATATAAATATCTTTTTAATTTATATACTACTATCATAGAAGTACCGCCTAAATTTATACCATCTACTCTATTTCAATATCAATATTTTAGTCTTTCTCTGTTAGTATCATAAATTGTTGAACTTCATCTTATTCATGCATACAAATTCAAGCATATTATATAGTTCATATCATTCATATATTCTTTTCATTCAATTATACATTTAAATAATAGATAACATTAAAATTTCAAAAAATGTATATTCATCACAATGATATGACCAACTTCTAAAAATCCATGTAAATCACAGTACAATTGTGCAATAAATTTGGTATAAAAGAAACAAAAGATACTATAACTTATAGCACTCATCCCGGTCCTAGAAGCTTTCCTTATTACTAACTTCTATCTCCTCTTTCAAAATAACACTTCTCCATTTTCTCCTCTTTTGCAAAATTATCCAACTCATTCTCCTTTAACTTTTAATTCAATTGTTTGTCAGATTAAAGTGACTAATATTAATTCATAGAGCTTTAATATTAAATTAGAAACACTTTTAATTAAAATAATTTATTTAATTAAAACATAAAATCATAAACCCTTACCTTGATTTCTCCTCTCATTCAAAATGAAATTTCTTCCTCTTCTTCTTCCTCTTACCTTGTGATTGGATTGATGCAACTCTTCCCGCACTTCCACAATGCTCGACCGATTCAATCATGACATTATTAACTCAATTCTTAGATAAATTTTTTTTTTCTTTTTTTTTTAACTTTTATCATTAAAACTGTACCTCGATTCGGTCTCCTAAGCCATGCCTCTTCTTCTCTCTTTTTTTCTTCCTTTCTGTTTATACAAGAGTTGCCTGCAGCCCTTTGCACACCAACTCTCTCCACTGGACCGGTTGTCCTCTCGGTCAGTTGACCCTTAGTCGGCCACAACCAATCTTCGACTCACGGATATATTTATTTATTCTCACTGACTTTCACCTGCTGACATATGCTCCGCTTTGAACCGTTCAATTCGTGAATAATCTGGTCAATGATGTTTTGATTATACATATATGAAAATTTTGGGTAGTATGATTGTAAAAAAAAACAGTAAAATTTAAGCGTTAGATATGTAAATACAGATGAATTGAGTGGAATGTATCCAAATGCCCCATTAGATAGAAATATTCTTTCCGTATATAGAAAAATCACATAGCCTAGATGCCAAGTGCCATCTAATTACCAATAGACAGCTTTCTTTACATATTCAGCCTACACTTGACAAAGCCTTTAAAACTAGAACAAAATTGAGGGAAATTACAAAATTATCATTTCATTCAAATCAATTTTACATTTCTATTTAATATGTATGACAAAAGGGTACTAAAAAAAACAACTTTTATTATTTATTAAGCTACTCTGTTGAACTGGAGAAAATATTGCATCAGAACTCCGCACGTAGAGTTACGTGCGAAGTCTAATGAAATCACGTCACGTGATGGTGATAAAAAATAATAAAATATGTTTGGTAACACAAGAGAATATTTATCACGTGTTATTTAGGTGTTATTATGTATTATTCATGCTATTGTGTGTTTTTCAAATATTATTGATGTGTTATTGTGTTATTATAATATCTGAATAACATATAATAATACCTAAATAACACAGGAAAATATGTATTACCGAGCAGATTTTATTGTTTTTTCTTTCACCTCTACGTGTCATGATTTCTCTGTTTGAGTCTACCTACATAATCTNAAACATTCAATGTGTCTTGTTATATCGTTTACATATAAATATCTTTTTAATTTATATACTACTGTCATAGAAGTGCCGTCTAAATTTATACCATTTACTTTATTCTAATATCAATATTTTAGTCTTTCTCTGTTAGTATCATAAATTGGTGAACTCCATCATATTCATGCATACAAATTCAAGCAAATTTTATAGTTCATATCATTCATAAATTCTTTTCATTCAATTATACATTTAAATAATACATAATATTAAAATTTCAAAAAATGTATATTCATCACAATGATATGACAAACTTCTAAAAGATCATTTAAATCACAGTACAATTGTGCAATCAGGCTTCAGTAACAATCAATATATTTGGTATAAAAGAAACAAAAGATAATATAACTTAAAAGTAATAGCACTCGTCCTGATCCTAGAAGCTTTCCTTATTACTAATTTCTATCTCCTCTTTCAAAATAACACATCTCCATTTTCTCCTCTTTTGCACAATTATCCAACTCATTCTCCTTTCACTTTTAATTCAATTGTTTGTCAGATTAAAGTGACTAGTATTAATTCATGAGCTTTAATATTAAATTAAAAACACTTTTAATTAAAATAATTTATTTAATTAAAACATAAAATCATAAACCCTTACCTTGATTACTCCTCTCATTCAAAATGAAATTTCTTCCGCTTTTTCTTCCTCTTACCTTCTGATTGGATTGATGCAACTCTTACTGCACCTCCACAATGCTCGGCCGATTCAATCATGACATTATTAACTCAATTCTTAAATAAAAAAAAAACTTTTTTTTTAACTTTATCATAAAAATTGTAGCTCGATTCGGTCTCCTAAGCCATGCCTCATCTTCTCTTTTCTTCTTCCTTCATGTTTATACAAGAGTTGCTCCTATCTCCTTCGCACGCAATGCCTCCAGCCCTCTGCACACCAACTCTCTCCACTGGAAAGATTGTCCTCTGGGTCAGTTGACCCTTAGTCGGCCACAACAAATCTCCGACTCATGGATATATTTATTTATTCAACTGACTTTCACCTGCTGACATATGCTCCGCTTTGAATCGTTCAATTCGTGAATAATCTGGTCAATGATGTTTTGATTATACACACATGAAAATTTTGGGAGGTATGATTGAAAAAAAAAAAGTAAAATTTAAGCGTTAGATATGTAAATACAGATGAATTGAGTGGAATGTATCCAAATGCTAGAAATATTCTTTCCGTATATAGAAAAATCACATAGCATGGATGTCAAGTGCCATCTAATTACCAATAAACAGCTTTCTTTATATCTTCAGCCTAATCTTGACAAAGTCTTTAAAACTACAACAAAATTGAGAGAAATTACAAAATTATCATTTCATTCAAATCAATTTTACATTTCTATTTAATATGTATGACAAAAGGGTACTAAAAAAAACAACTTTTATTATTTATTAAGCTACTCTGCTGAATTGGAGAAAATATTGTATCAGAATTATGCACGTAGAGTTACGTGTGAAGTCTAATGAAATCACGTTACATTTACGTGTCATGATTTTATTGGACACCGCAAGTAAGCCTACCTGCATAATCGTGATGCAAAATTTTTTGGCTGAACTGAGACATTAAATATAACGACGTAGCCAATTCTGCACGCCGATTATTACAGACATGAAAAATTGGAATTTGATCATTTAATGTCTAAAATGCTAACGGATAATCCAGCAGCCGACAGAATATACCTTGCCGCCGGCCCTCCCAGAAATACTATGACGGCACCATAAAAAAAATTCCAGCTTTCACCTTCGTTCCGTCCGATTGGCAAATTGGCCGCCATAGGGTTTTGAAGCGAGAGTGGGCGATTGATTTCTTGGCGGAGAAAGATGAAGTTTGGGAAGGATTTTCGAACTCACCTCGACGAAACGCTGCCGGAATGGCGGGATAAGTTTCTCAGTTACAAGCCCTTGAAGAAGCTGATCAAAAACCTTCAACCAGACGGCGATGAAGGTGCCGACGGCCATCCATGGTTGGGGCTTGAGGAATGGTTTGTGCGAATCCTTGATGAGGAGCTCGAAAAGTTTAATGATTTTTATGTTGACAAGGAGGAGGAGTTCGTCATTCGCTTGCAGGTGAAGCTTTTTTTGCTATCTGATATGTGTAGCTTCTCCTGTGAAGTAAAAAGCCGTGTACTTTCTTGTTTTTCATTCCATATCCTCCTTTTTTTTTTCCCAGGCATCGGTATTAAATGAGTTCAAAATAATTTTATTAATTTGTGCTATAGATTTGCTCATTGATGATATATTCTGCCTTGGTGTTTTGAAAGGACTGTTTATATTATGTGCTCGTCACTGTTCTCATTTTAAGTTTTGATTAGGGAAATTTACATATGTAGCACACAATTCTTATGTATCTACATATCTCACACCTAAATTTTGATATTTACATATATAGAACTTTGTTGCTTTAAAGCTATGCATGAAAAGATTAAAGATTTGAGTGCTATGTGTGTACATATGAAAGTGTAGGCCATTTTGATGTTACTCGCATACCAGCTGTCTAGAGTTTAGAGTACGATGAATGATATTGCGTTTAATTGGAAGGATATATTAGTATGCAAAATGTTATACATGTGCAAAACTCAAATGACTCACTAGATTCCACATCAATCAATTGTTAAGATCCAGGAGAGAGTGAAGCATAGCCCCATGTTGAAAACTGAATGATATTTGGATTCTTAGTGTGCTATCAATGACTTTTACTTATTACCTTAAGCTTTTGAGTTGATAGGTGCCCATTCATTAGTATATTGAACTTATCTTAGGTCTTTTGTATCCTGCCCTTATATAGAGTGGTATTAAAACTAATAAGTCATCCAAGGATTAAATATTCTATGGTTCGTTGTGCTTTTGATATGAATAATAAGAATTCATCTAAATTTAGACGAGAAAACTTTCTTTATTCCAGGGTTTAAAATAGATTATAACGGGAATAAATTATAAATTGTGCTATGAGTAAGCAAGAGCAACAAAATAAGTATGAATAAAATGTAACTCACAAATTTTAATTGATTTAGTTGTATTGACCCACTCCTACTAAAGAGTAGTGGTTTTGATGAAACCTAGCAAGGTAGCATTTAATGAGGCCACCTTTTCAACTACGTATAATCCTAACATTCTTGATGATAAAGTTTTCTCGTTGACCGCAAAAGATCTAGATGCACTAATCGATCATTTATCTATGAAGGATAACAAAGCTGTATGAAGATGAAGAAGATATTATTTTGGATGACTCACAATATTTTCTTCCTCCTAATAAGTATTTGAATCTATGGATGTGAAATCTTTGGCACAACTAATAAAGTTACACATATACTGATAAAGAAATGCTGCTCCTCGAATAAGTCAAAAATCTCCTTTGAAGTGCAAGGCATGCTTGACATAAAAGAATCTAGAAATGTTGTCCAATTCAGCAAAGAAGATAACAATACTTGCTTCCTGGTCAAGGATATCGAGCAACGCTATGGAGATTGTTTAGATAAATAAAAGTGTGGATATTTTGGACCAATTTCAAAAGTTTAAGTTTGAGGATATTGTGGTTAAATCTTTAGATTGCAATTTTAAGCCAAATCATTTGTTAATATTCACACCAACTGATTGAATTATAGTAAGAATTCAATGTGGTATCGTAACCTGTTAGGCAGACTTTCAGAGTTATATGAAAGCTGAATATTTATACATAAGAATATTTATAGTTGCCTGATTATGATACCTTCATGACTCTTCTTAGCACTATTTCCCTATAGAATTGATGAACTTAATCTGATGATTTTAATAATAGTACTATACTAAAGTTGAGAGATCCTCTTAACCAAATGTTGTAAATTGAAGAATCTGGAGATCTTCAATCAATGAGGGTTCCCCTATAAGAGCTGAACAATCAAGAAAATTGTCTGCTTTCAAATATGAGTCCAGGAAATATTTTCCAATGATCAGAGACTCCCATTGCTGGTCTTCTCGACATAGTTGATTTGTGTATTGAAGTTTTTTTTCTCTTAAAGAACGAAGATGTTCCCCTTTTGATTTGTGTATTGTAGGTCTTCTCCTCCTAGAAAACTATGATGTGCCCCTGGTTCTTATAAATGAAATAATGTGTTCCATCTATTATTGTCTCCAATATTTTTTGTTTTGCGCAATAGAACTCTTTTCTGAAAGTAGTATATTGTGTCTAATGGTTCTGAGAGAATTGGGTGTTCCCAGCTGAGATCTCGCTGTCTAAACCTTTTACTAACTGAGTTTGTATTAAGATGAATAAATGACCTTGCCTTGTATGCTTATTTCACATTCTACATATTAAATTCCAAATTCCATCTCTAAATTGCATCATTACTTTCCCTGGAAAATAAGCTCGTTAATATACTAATTGCAATTTGTTTGTCATTAAAAGAATTTTACAAGTTCATATTGATACCGCCTTTCGTTGTAGAGTGCATAATATAAGAATGAATTTTTCCTTTACAGCTTCCACTTTGTGATGAGCTCTGCCAACAACCTTTTTAGATCATTCTCATTCAGCTAATGTCAAATGTTTTTGACATGATGTTAATATGAAATGGTTATTTGTGAAATATGACATTTTCTATTCCGTTAAAGTATTTGTACTCCTTTTTCTAAATACGGAGTGTGCTTTAATTCTACTTCTCGCTTGTCTGCTATAACCATTGACCATGGTAGGTCTTCCCTCTTCCAATTATACTTGGAAAAGCAATTATTTATTTTTAAAATACAGGAACCAGAGATTTCCCACCACACTGTCTTTATACAATGACATTTGTTAAAATATATAGGTCAGTTTTATCTTTATACAGTTGATATGCTTTGAACTTGAGTGGAATATTTCACACAAGACTTCATGTGTGAAAGGAGAAACATGATAAGTATTTCCAGCATGAGTAGGCAGATCAAAAATGTGCTTATATATTAACAAATGTCATTGTTAATTCTCTTGATTTTCCATTATCAACAAATGCCATGAGAGGATGATTAACTTAACCTTGATTATGAATGCGATCATATACTGACTAACAAGTGCTTTTTATATTCCCAATGTCATTATTAATTAATTTTCTTGCTTCAACAATTGGGATTTATCCAAAAGAAATTGTGACTTTTATCCACTTCTCAAGAAGAATCTGAGAGACTGTAATCTTATCTAGCTTCTTCTCTGTTTCACATTGCATATAGCGCCAGATAAACCCAGAGAATAATGCTTTCTAAATAGATTATATTATTTTAACTATTTTTATTACTGCTTTAGTTTGATTTTGAGTTATTTTATGAACCAATCCTTGCTTAAAATTTCTGAATCTTTAACCTTTTTTGCATAAATAGTTTTGTGAATGGCACCTGGAATTAGACATGCTTATTAGTTTGTTATTAGTCCTATATCAACTTAATGATTTACTGTTCTTATCCCTGGTCTTCTTGGCAGGAACTCAAGGAAAGAATTGAGAAATTGAGAATAAAACAAAGGGGAGCTCTTACATCTGAGACTAAGTTTAGCGAGGAAATGTTTGAGATTCGCAAGGCATTTGTGACCATCCATGGGGAGATGGTGCTCCTGAAAAATNAAAAAGTATAATTGAGAATTTTGGTGGATATCCAACTTAATGTTGGAATCTAGGAAAGTTCATTATTTTCTTTTGATGTTTTCAGATCATAAGCAATGTAGACAGTGATTTGCTATTATGACTGTAGAAACCAAATGAAAATCTAAAAAACTCAAAAAGACGTGGAGTAATTTATTAACTATTTTATGTTATAGATGTTATTACTAGGAATAAAATAGGATATAACATTGGATTGAAAGTTAAAAGCAAAATAAACTTACTGAGGTTATTGATACGACCCGGAACAAAAAACAGCGAACAAACAGCGGATAAATTGCAATAGAGATGTGAGGGAACTCAAATGAGGATTGATTTAACTAACACCAGCGAAAACAAATAAGATACAACGTTGATCTACTGTTCGAGAGGTAGATCTTCTCTCCACAAATCCTAACGCTACTAGGAACACCAAATGAAAAGAAAAACTGCAGCAAATCGAAATATCTTCCACAAACCCAGATGAGTTGACCGTCATAAATATGACCGTCATAAATAATATATTCATGTTTAAGACATAATTTTGTAAATGATGAAATAACTCGTTAGCTTTTAAAAGTAGAGTTATTAAATCATAAATAGATTACTATTTACCAAAAAGAATGAACATTTTTTTTAATGCTTGTGTAAGGTAATTTAAGGAAAAAAATTAGATGCTTAACAAAAGTAATGGTCGTGGATTTATATAAAATAGATAAAATATGTAAAATAATAGTTTTCTTACGATAAGATGTTGAAATTTAAATGTTAAAAAATTAATATAAGATATACCTAAAGGTTAATGAATATTATTAATGCCAACAACAACCAGCCTTTATGCCAATAAGCGGAGTAAGCTACATGAATTATTTTTCTCCATTGTGTCCTATTGAGTGTCATTTTCATATAATTCTAATAAATTAAGATCATTTTTTATACAGCATGCCCATATATTTTTAGGTCAACTTCTACCTTTCTTAATATAAGTCGATTCAAAAACATCCACTCTCCTAACCGGATTATTAGATCCTTACGTTTAATGTGACCAAACCATCTAAGATGGCTCTCTCTCTAATATTGTCTATCATTGGAGCTGCACCAACCATTCATGGATATATTCGTTTCTCATTATCTCCAAGTGTAAAGCCACTCATCCACTCAGGCATTCTCATCTCCCCAACACTTAGTTTTATGTTTTTCTTCCATAGGCCAACTTTTTGCACCATAAAGTATTGTAAGTCTCCCCACCATCTTATAAAATTTTTCTTTTAAATCTTGGCGGATAGATATTATTAATGCCGACATAATATAAAATAAGATTAGTATAGGAATTAAAAATATATGCTTGGAAACTAATGAACACTAGCACACAAAGCACAAATTAAATGAGAATCTTATAGAGCTCTTAAACTTAACCTTAAAAAGTTGGATAAAGCTGATGATGATGACTTCGGTGNTTGGAGCTGCACCAACCATTCATGGATATATTCGTTTCTCATTATCTCCAAGTGTAAAGCCACTCATCCACTTAGGCATTCTCATCTCCACAACACTTAGTTTTATGTTTCTCTTCTATATGCCAACTTTTTGCACCATAAAGTATTGTAGGTCTCCCCACCATCTTATAAAATTTTCCTTTTAAATCTTGGCAGATAGATATTATTAATGCCGACATAATATAAAATAAGATTAGTATAGAAATTAAAAATATATGCTTGGAAACTAATGAACACTATTGTAGCATACAAAGCACAAATTAAATGAGAATCTTATTGAGCTCTTAAACTTAACCTTAAGAAGTTGGATAAAGCTGATGATGATGACTTCGGTATGTCCAGTTTGATAGTTCTAAGGGATCACAGATCACAACAGATAGGAAATCTCCATTGTTGAATCCTTAATTATAATCAGTCCTAAACTATACTCAATCTGGTCATCTGGTTTTTATTTTCTGTTAAACAGGATTTTGCCCACTACAAATCAGGTGTCTATAGATACATCACGGGTGATGTCTTGGGTGGACATGCTGTTAAGCTAATCGGATGGGGAACCAGCGAAGAAGGAGATGATTATTGGGTCTGTTTTATCACTCTAATTTCCTTAAATTTTGGAAGATTAAATCCAATTCCGACTGAGTGTTTTATGCCTTTATGTTTTTTTTTTTTCCTGCAGCTACTTGCTAACCAGTGGAATAGAGGCTGGGGTGATGTATGTAATATTTATGAACAAATTCCTTTTACTAACACCAAAACCATAAAAATTTCTTCTTTTTATCTCTTCAGGATGGTTATTTCAAGATTTTAAGGGGGACAAATGAATGTGAGATTGAAGATGATGTGGTTGCTGGGTTGCCTTCGGCCAAGAACTTGTTGAAGAACTTTGCAGAAATGGATGCAGCTGCTGATGCTTCTGCTTGATTTCTCAGCAATGTATTGATGAACTCTGCACCATCCATCTCTTGTAATGTTTGAAGAACTTTATATAGCTTTTGTTTTAAACATTGGTGAATTCCAACCCGTCTGAACATCTTGAAGGATGTTTCCTGAATTTCTGTAAAATTTATGTGAATTAAAACGATTTCCTGATGAGATTTCCTTTTGTTATGTTTTTTGCTCTTTATTTTTTCATGAAGTAGTTTAAATTTGGAGCAAAATGCTTTAGATTATAAAAAGAATCAAATTTGATTATGATAAGTTTTATAATTATTCAATTTGTTTTGAGATGATTATAGAATTTGGAGCAAAATGTTTTAGTTAGAATATTCATAAGATATTTAAAGCACTCTTGTTTTAGATTAAGAAGATTGACATGCATACCACATAATTCATGTGCATTAACATATCTAAAAACCTGAACTTCGATCTTTACGCGTCACTTTGTTCATGCATAAAAATGTGCATTTCACTTAGGGTTGCAAACAAATCGAGCTGAGTCGAGCAAGGTTGTGCTCAAGCTTGACTTTGCTTATAAAATTTGAGGTCACGCTTGGCTCAAGCTTAGGTCGAGCTTTTGTGATAATAATCGAGGCACTATCGAGCAAATTAACGTATTTTTATCGAGTTATTCATTTATATTTAAATAATCTTTATTTAAAAAGTTAAAACTAGTGCGGTCCTACTATTTATTTTCTTACTAAATGAGATTTATTGAACAAAATAATGAATAGTATGATTTAGTTGTTTATATTCTAATCAAGACTTATATCGAGTTTATAAATTTGTAGCTTATTCATGAACTTCAAATAAAAGGATTCGTTGAGCTTTTTAATGAGCCTGTTCCTAAGTTTTACATGATTTTATTAGCAAACATAAATAAATCAAACAAGTAGTTGTTCAAGCTTATTCATTTACTAATCTAGTATTTATAGAAGTGTTCAAACTTGTTCAATTAGTTAATCAAACTAACGTGAGCGAGCTCTTACCAAGATAAGCTACAACTAGTTTATGAAACACTCAGTTCATTAGTATTTTACTTTTTAAATCTTGAAGTAGTGATATTTTTTAGTGATATTTTTTATGGCATATGAAAGATTTTGTGGTATAATTGTAAAAAGTAAAGTTTAGGTGCTTGATGTGTAAATACTGGGAATTGGGTGGTCTGTATGTCAATGCCCCTTCAGATTTTTGTACTATATCTCACCAAATTAAAATGGTATTATGTAAGGTAACAACTACATTGTAAAGAAAGCATCATTATGTTTTTTTTTTTAATTTACAAACATGCCACACAATTCTTTGTGTTCTTAGATAATTTGACATCTAGACATTCATATTTACTTATATAATAGCTTGATGTCATAAAATTTTGAATGAAAAATGATATATCGGTTAACTATTAGGGCATGATTTCAATAAAGTGATATTTTCCGGCTACCATTAATCAACTTGTCAAACCATATAATATCCACAGTAATCAACCATCATGCACAAGCTCATAACCCATTATTCAAAAATGTTGTACATGTATCTTATCATGAAGGTCATCAAAGTTAAAATATTAGTATTTATGATGAGATATTGTTGAACTCAGATTTATTTGTGAATCACACCCAAGATGTGTTGTAAGGAGACAGAAATGTATGAAGAGATTAGTTATTTTAGTATATTGTTTCTATAACTATTTTTACATTTAATGTTTATTTATTTATAGAGAGCTAGCATGAAATGACAATAACAATCATGTAATTTTTTAATCAGCTGACCTCCAATCGATCGGTTTCATGTTGTGTTGTCTTTGAATATCTGGCAGATTCTTCTCTTGTCGGTCGGTCTTGTCATAACACGCTTTGGGGCTTGGAAATAACCAAGGTGGGTACATATGGTCGAACGGTGAAAAATAATTTTTTTTTATATTTGTTTTCTATAACATATAACAAATGAAAGAGTCACTAAACAAAGTAAATTAAAGTAATACGATTAAATTTACTTCATTTCTGATTGTTCGTATCTTCTATAAATATTCTCTTTTATTGCTTTTCTTTTAATTAAATAATTTAAACCTAAAATGATAGTTTAAAACAACATTAAATTAAACAAAGCTAACAAATACTCATACTCCTAAAATACAGTAATTCAATGAAAAAAAATAATATGCATGTCAATCAAACTTTATATAAATCAATCTCAGAGTGTTTAATTTTTTAAATTATTTAATACGATCATTCAAGATGATTATAAACATTCAATGTGTCTTGTTATATCGTTTACATATAAATATCTTTTTAATTTATATACTACTGTCATAGAAATACCGTCTAAATTTATACCATCTACTTTATTTCAATATCAATATTTTAGTCTTTCTCTGTTAGTATCATAAATTGGTGAACTTCATCCTATTCATGCATACAAATTCAAGCATATTATATACTTCATATCATCCATATATTTTTTTCATTCAATTATACATTTAAATAATACATAATATTAAAATTTCAAAAAATGTATATTCATCACAATGATACGACCAACTTTTAAAAAATCATTTAAATCACAGTACAATTGTGCAATCAGACTTCAGCAACAATCAATAAATTTGGTATAAAAGAAACAAAAGATACTATAACTTAAAAGTAATAGCACTCATCCCGGTCCTAGAAGCTTTCCTTATTAGTAACTTCTATCTCCTCTTTCAAAATAACACTTCTCCATTTCTCCTCTTTTGCACAATTATCCAACCCATTCTCCTTAAACTTTTAATTCAATTGTTTGTCAGATTAAAGTGACTAATATTAATTCATAGAGCTTTAATATTAAATTAGAAACACTTTTAATTAAAATAATTTATTTAATTAAAACATAAAATCATAAACCCTTACCTTGATTACTCCTCTCATTCAAAATAAAATTTCTTCCTCTTCTTCTTCCTCTTACCTTCTGATTGGATTGATGCAACTCTTCCCGCACTTCCACAATGCTCGGCCGATTCAATCATGACATTATTAACTCAATTCTTAAATAAATAAAAAAACTTTTTTTTAACCTCGATTCGGTCTCCTAAGCCATGCCTCCTCTTCTCTCTTTTCTTCTTCCTTTCTGTTTATACAAGAGTTGCTCCTATCTCCTTCGCACGGAATGCCTGCAGCCCTCTGCACACCAACTCTCTCCACTGGATCAGTCGTCCTCTGGGTCTGTTGACTCTTAGTCGGCCACAACCAATCTCCGACTTGTGGATATATTTATTTATTCTCATTGACTTTCATGTTGACATGTGCTCTTCTTTGAATGTTCAATTCGTGGATAATCTGGTCAATGATGTTTTCGTTATACATATAATGATCGTAAAAAAAAAAGTTAAATTTAAGCGTTAGATATGTAAATACAGTTGAATTTGGTGGAATGTATCCAAATGCCCCATTAGATAGAAATATTCTTTCCGTATATAGAAAAATCACATAGCATGGATGCCAAGTGCCATCTAATTACCAATAAACAGCTTTCTTTATATCTTCAGCCTAATCTTGACAAAGCCTTCAAAACTACAACACAATTGAGAGAAATTACAAAATTATCATTTCATTCAAATCAATTTTACATTTTTATTTAATATGTATGACAAAAGGGTACTAAAAAAAACAACTTTTATTATTTATTAAGCTACTCCGCTAAACTGGAGAAAATATTGCATCAGAACTCTAAACGTAGAGTTACGTGCGAAGTCTAATGAAATCACGTCACGTGATGGTGACAAAAAATAATAAAATCTGATCGGTAACACAAGAGAATAGTTATCACTTGTTATTTAGGTGTTATTATGTGTTATTGTGTGTTTTTCAAGTATTATTGATGTGTTATTGTGTTATTATAACACATGAATAACATATAATAATACCTAAATAACACGGGGAAATATGTGTTATCGGATAAATTTTATTGTTTTTTCCGTCACCTCTACGTGTCATGATTTCATTGGACTCTGCAATTAAGTCTACCTACATAATTGTGATGCAAATTTTTTTTTGCTGAAGGAGACATTAAATATAACGACGTAGCCAATTCTGCACGCCGATTATTACAGACATAAAAAATTGGAATTTGTATCATTTGGCTAAAATGCTAACGGATAATCCAGCAGCCGACAGAATATACCTTGCCGCCGGCCCTCCTAGAAATACTATGACGGCACCACAAAAAAAACATTCCAACTTTCACCTTCGTTCTGTCCGATTGGCAAATTGTCCGCCATAGGGTTTTGAAGCGAGAGTGGGCGATTGATTTCTTGGCGGAGAAAGATGAAGTTTGGGAAGGATTTTCGAACTCACCTCGACGAAACGCTGCCGGAATGGCGGGATAAGTTTCTCAGTTACAAGCCCTTGAAGAAGCTGATCAAAAACCTTCAACCAGACGGCGATGAAGGTGCCGACGGCCATCCATGGTTGGGACTTGAGGAATGGTTTGTGCGAATCCTTGATGAGGAGCTCGAAAAGTTTAATGATTTTTATGTTGACAAGGAGGAGGAGTTCGTCATTCGCTTGCAGGTGAAGCCTTTTTTGCTATCTGATATGTGTAGCTTCTCTGATGAAGTAAAAAGCCGTGTACTTTCTTGGTTTTTATTCCATATCCTCCTTTTTTTTTTCGNAGGAGCTCGAAAAGTTTAATGATTTTTATGTTGACAAGGAGGAGGAGTTCGTCATTCGCTTGCAGGTGAAGCTTTTTTTGCTATCTGATATGTGTAGCTTCTCCTGTGAAGTAAAAAGCCGTGTACTTTCTTGTTTTTCATTCCATATCCTCCTTTTTTTTTTCCCAGGCATCGGTATTAAATGAGTTCAAAATAATTTTATTAATTTGTGCTATAGATTTGCTCATTGATGATATATTCTGCCTTGGTGTTTTGAAATGACTGTTTATATTATGTGCTCGGCACTGTTCTCATTTTAAGTTTTGATTTNATTCGCTTGCAGGTGAAGCCTTTTTTGCTATCTGATATGTGTAGCTTCTCTGATGAAGTAAAAAGCCGTGTATTTTCTTGGTTTTCATTCCATATCCTCCTTTTTTTTCCCCAGGCATCGGTATTAAATGAGTTGAAAATAATTTTATTAATTTGTGCTATAGATTTGCTCATTGATGATATATTCTGCCTTGGTGTTTTGAAATGACTGTTTATATTATGTGCTCGGCACTGTTCTCATTTTAAGTTTTGATTTGGGAAATTTACATATGTAGCACACAATTCTTATGTATCTACATATCTCACACCTAAATTTTGATATTTACATATATAGAACTTTGTTGCTTTAAAGCTATGCATGAAAAGATTAAAGATTTGAGTGCTATGTGTGTACATATGAAAGTGTATGCCATTTTGATGTTACTCGCATACCAGATGTCTAGAGTTTAGAGTACGATGAATGATATTGCGTTTAATTGGAAGGATATAATATTATGCAAAATGTTATACATGTGCAAACGTCAAATGACTCACTAGATTCCACATTAATCAATTGTTAAGATCCAGGAGAGAGTGAAGCATAGCCCCATGTTGAAAACTGAATGATATTTGGATTCTTAGTGTGCTATCAATGACTTTTACTTATTACCTTAAGCTTTTGAGTTGATAGGTGCCCATTCATTAGTATATTAAACTTATCTTAGGTCTTTCGTATCCTGCCTTTATATAGAGTGGTATTAAAACTAATAAGTCATCTAAGGATTAAATATTCTATGGTTTGTTGTGCCCTTGATATGAATAATAAGAATTCATCTAAATTTAGACGAGAAGACTTTCTTTATTCCAGGGTTTAAAATAGATTATAACGGGAATAAATTATGCATTGTGCTATGAGTAAGCAAGGGCAACAAAACAAGTATGAATAAAATATAACTCACAAATTTTAATTGATTTAGTTGTACTGACCCACGCCTACTAAAAAGTAGTGGTTTTGATGAAACCTAGGAAGGTAGCATTCAATGAGACCACCTTTTCAACTACAAATAATCCTAACATTCTTGATGATAAAGTTTTTTCATTGACTTCAAAAAATCTAGATACACTAATCGATCATTTATCTATGAAGGATAACAAACCTGTATGAAGATGAAGAAGATATTATTTTGCATGACTCACAATATTTTCTTCCTCCTAATAAGTATTTGAATCTATGGATGTGAAATCTTTGGCACAACTAATAAAGTTACACATATACTGATAAAGAAATGCTGCTCCTCGAATAAGTCAAAAATCTCCTTTGAAGTGCAAGGCATGCTTGACATAAAAGAATCTAGAAATGTTGTCCAATTCAGCAAAGAAGATAACAATACTTGCTTCCTGGTCAAGGATATCGAGCAACGCTATGGAGATTGTTTAGATAAATAAAAGTGTGGATATTTTGGACCAATTTGAAAAGTTTAAGTTTGAGGATATTGTGGTTAAATCTTTAGATTGCAATTTTAAGCCAAATCATCTGTTAATATTCACACCAACTGATTGAATTATAGTAAGAATTCAATGTGGTATCGTAACCTGTTAGGCAGACTTTCAGAGTTATATGAAAGCTGAATATTTATACATAAGAATATTTATAGTTGCCTGATTATGATGCTTTCATGACTCTTCTTAGCACTATATCCCTATAGAATTGATGAACTTAAGCTGATGATTTTAAATAATAGTACTATACCAAAGTTGAGAGATCCTCTTAACCAAATGTTGTAAATTCAAGAATCCGGAGATCTTCAATCAATGAGGGTTCCCCTATAAGAGCTGAACAATCAAGAAAATTGTCTACTTTCAAATATGAGTCCAGGAAATATTTTCCAATGATCAGAGACTCCCATTGCTGGTCTTCTCGACATAGTTGATTTGTGTATTGAAGTTTTTTTTTTCTTAAAGAATGGTGATGGTCCCCTTTTGATTTGTGTATTGTAGGTTTTCTCCTCCTAGAAAACTATGATGTGCCCCTGGTTCTTATAAATGAAATAATGCCTTCCATCTATTGTTGTCCCCAATATTTTTTGTTTTGCGCAATAGAACTCTTTTCTGAAAGTAATATATATTGTGTCTAATGGTTCTGAGAGAATTGGGTGTTCCCAGCTGAGATCTCGCTGTCTAAACCTTTTAGTAACTGAGTTTGTTTTAAGATGAATAAATGACCTTTCTTTGTATGCTTATTTCACATTCTACATATTAAATTCCAAATTCCATCTCAAAATTGCATCATTACTTTCCCTGGAAAATAAGCTCGTTAATATACTAATTGCAATTTGTTTGTCATTAAAAGAATTTTACAAGTTCATATTGATACCGCCTTTCGTTTTAGAGTGCATAATATAAGAATGAATTTTTCCTTTACAGCTTCCACTTTGTGATGAGTTCTGCCAACAACCTTTTTAGATCATTCTCATTCAGCTAATGTCAAATGTTTTTGACATCATGTTAATATGAAATGGTTATTTGTGAAATATGACATTTTCTATTCTGTTAAACTATTCGTACTCCTTTTTCTAAATTCAGAGCGTGCTTTAATTCTACTTCTCGCTTGTCTGCTATAACCATTGACCATGGTAGGTCTTTCCTCTTCCAATTATAATTGGAAAAGCAATTATTTATTTTTAAAATACAGGAATCAGAGATTTCCCACCACACTGTCTTTATACAATGACATTTGTTAAAATATATAGGTCAGTTTTATCTTTATACAGTTGATATGCTTTGAACTTGAGTGGAATATTTCACACAAGACTTCATGTGTGAAAGGAGAAACATGATAATTTCCAGCATGAGTAGGCAGATCAAAAATGTGCTTATATATTAACAAATGTCATTGTTAATTCTCTTGATTTTCCATTATCAACAAATGCCATGAGAGGATGATTAACTTAACCTTGATTATGAATGCGATCATATACTGACTAACAAGTGGTTTTAATATTCCAAATGTCATTATTAATTAATTTTCTTGCTTCAACAATTGGGATTTATCCAAAAGAAATTGTGACTTTTATCCACTTCTCAAGAAGAATCTGAGAGACTGTAATCTTATCTAGCTTCTTCTCTGTTTCACATTGCATATAGCGCCAGATAAACCCAGAGAATAATGCTTTCTAAATAGATTATATTATTTTAACTATTTTTATTACTGCTTTAGTTTGATTTTGAGTTATTTTATGAACCAATCCTTGCTTAAAATTTCTGAATCTTTAACCTTTTTTGCATAAATAGTTTTGTGAATGGCACCTGGAATTAGACATGCTTATTAGTTTGTTATTAGTCCTATATCAACTTAATGATTTACTGTTCTTATCCCTGGTCTTCTTGGCAGGAACTCAAGGAAAGAATTGAGAAATTGAGAATAAAACAAAGGGGAGCTCTTACATCTGAAACTAAGTTTAGCGAGGAAATGTTGGAGATTCGCAAGGCATTTGTGACCATCCATGGGGAGATGGTGCTCCTGAAAAACTATAGCTCCTTAAACTTTGCAGGTATATCAAAAGATTTAGTCCCTCACCACTGAAACTGTAATAAATAACAAAAGCAGCATTTGTCTTTGTGTGTTCTTAAAAGGCCTTGTAAAGATACTTAAGAAGTATGACAAAAGGACTGGAGGCTTACTGAGTCTTCCTTTCACTCGACGTGCGCTCCATCAGCCGTTTTTCACAACGGAGCCTCTGACAAGGTTAGTCCACGAATGTGAAGCCAACCTCGAACTCCTCTTCCCCATGGAAGCAGAAGTCACTGATGCAGGCTCTGTGGAGAAGAGTGGGAGTTTGAACAATAAGAACAGAGATGCTGAAACAGGATCTCTGCATGAGGATGTTGACAATATTTGCCGCAGCA
Source organism: Phalaenopsis hybrid cultivar (assembly GCA_002079205.1). Classification (NCBI taxonomy): domain Eukaryota; kingdom Viridiplantae; phylum Streptophyta; class Magnoliopsida; order Asparagales; family Orchidaceae; genus Phalaenopsis; species Phalaenopsis hybrid cultivar. Next base: position 430,590 of record JXCR01010923.1, on the reverse strand, counting down.
CATTGGCTGCATTGAAAGCGATACAGGGTCTCCGTCGAGCCAGTTCGACCTACAATCCCTTATCGATTGGACAGTTTTTTCGTGATCAAGATGGTTGCTCAACAGCTGTCACAAGCGAGAACTCTGGATTGAACTGTGAGAGCACCTTGCATAGCAAAGATGTTGATCAAGGGAGCGTAAATTCTGGCGACTGAGTGCCTGCAATCATGCCGATAACAATTGCTTTTGCATTTTCGGTTGATGTGCTATATTTGATGATCTGTTCATGTAGTAAATTGATCTTAGTGATCATTTGCTAATGACAAATGTACAAAGAGTTTTGCCCCCTTATTAAGTTTGAATAAAGTTTCCAAGGCTTTCGCCTTTTTTTTTGTCATTTCAGAAAAAAATTAGCAAATTTATGTAGTTTGTGTACCTAGAATACTGTTTTTTATCCTGCTAGAAGAAAGCAGGGGAAGACACAAATGTAGATGAATTCAGTAGTCTCTTCCTGGTTTTTAAGCGCCCATTTGTTTGTTTTGAAGTGCTTTTTAAATTTATCTGTAGTTTGAAGGTCGTATTTGAAGAAATTTTTCTGTAATTTTTCAGTGGCAAAGGCTATGATTTATCTGTAATTAGTGATTTGGAAAAACTTTTTTGTTTAGCATTTTAGAGCATGCAGTTTAGATGAATTGGCTATGTCATCAACACAATTACAACAGTAGAAATGAAAAGTAAAGGTTCGTGGATCCCAATCCAATATTTGGCATAAGATCAATATTATTGATGATTTAATCACCATATGCAATTCCAATGAATCAGATTTAGCATAATTTCAAAATCTCCAATAATACTCGACCAATCCAAAATTTTGTGCGCAAATCAAGAACAAAAACAGAAATTACTATATAAAATAAAGTCTAAAATCCATTGGGGGACCCAAAAAAACCAAAGAAACTGCCTAGATATTTCCATATACACAACCAGCAGTCACCAACACTGCCCAGTTGTCCTACAAATCACAAAGGAAACAAATGTTCTTTATTTACTATCAAGTTGATTGTTGAAGTTGTCATAAACTGTCAAACATCTGCATCTGTTGATATCGGTGGTTCAGCAATTTGGTAAACCAGACCAAAATAATCATCACCAACTTTAGAAACTCGTAAATGAAGTTCTGCATCATCAAGTATAGAGTACTTTAATCAAAGTTGTCATCTGATTGGATCCCCAACAGGGGGAACCTTAGAAGGGTAGGTAGAAAGTTCAGTGTCTAGTAGAATTGATAAATCATATGGTTTTGCAGCGGAAGCAGATGACTCCTTGAGCAAGGATGATTTAATGAGTTCCAAGTCAACCAGGTCTGGTGAAGCATTTGAAATGGCGGGACTGTTGGAACCTGATGTGGAGACACTAGAAAGTTGGATATCATCAAGCCTGCCACCATACATTTGCCGATTTTTTCTCACGGCATCCATCTCCTGCCCGGTTGGCACAAAGGTTCTTGATCGATATTTTCTGGCTCCATCATCTGTCTCGGTGTTATTGTAAAGCACATAATCATGGTATGTTGGGGCAAACTGAGGGAATAAGCTTCTGTTCAGGACAATGGTGAAAATAAACCAAAAAAAAATCACATTAGCAGGTTTTTTAGTTTACCTGGTGAACTGTATCATGGTAAAAATCAGTAAATTTTAGAGCATGAGAAAAACTGCCAATCAGACCACTGGAACCACCAATATTGGCACCTGCATACTCCTTATAGGGAAAAGCATAGAAGTGACCGACAGCAGCGACAAGCATCTCCACGCACAAAACAAAATTTTGGAGATCTGCAGCTTCATTGGCATTACTTATGAGTCCAGACTTTGCAGCAAGGAAGACCAAAACACCCTGCGTGTAAACATGCGCCGGTCAGTTTAAAACTTCTGCATCATAATTTCATGCATTCTTTAATAAGAGAAGACATTCCTTGCGTATATTCCAAGAGTTGATAAAGCTACTATGGTATATTGGCCACCTCATGTTAAAAAAAAAAATAGGAAGATTTACATGCATACCATTCAATTCCTATGTATTTGAAAAGAAATCTAGAGGCACTAAAAAAATAGAAAATGAAGAAATCAGTCAAGACATTATTAAATGGTGAGATCAAGAAGAATAAAAGCAATAAGAATAGTTCTGAGGGATGAAAATGGCGTATTGAATAAAGTACATATCGAATTAGATTTGCTAAAGTGAAAAATTAAGTTATATCACCCAAATCTTATTTAGATGTTTAATATTATAAGAAAAAAGTGGAAAGCCCATGTATTTGCACATGCACATGCCACAACCAGATAATCACACAATAGCAAAAAAAAAAAAGGTTTTTAGTGTTGTGCTTTTCCAGATTTTGGTGATATTAATATTAGTCGTTGGATGTTAATATCGTGAGAGAAGTTTTTTGATATGATAAAATTTTAATAATTTAATATAAAACAAAGCTCAAAAACTTCATGAAAAAACCTAAAAAAAAAATACCATGCATATTTAATCAAATAAAAGAAACATAAGATGAATACCAACACAAAAGCAAGGTAAAGATAGGTTCCTTTCCACATTAACCAGAGCATTATCATACATACCTGCCAGTAAGTGAGAAAGACGACAGATTTGATTAAGATAAACTTCGGAACTGGATTGTAAGGCCGGAGCAGATCTCTACAAGCCACATAGAACAATGCAAGTGCATACAGCGCTACAGAATATGAAATTGTGTATGTGATTGTAATATAGAGATAGCCCTCGTTAACACTGAAATTCCCATCTTCATATTTCCCTTTCGAGTATAATATGAAGGTGATTGCAACTAGAATTGGCTTAAGTATCACAAATTGCAATGCACCTTGCTTGCACCTCCTAATAAAGCGCCTGTAAGAAAAGGACAGAACAGATTGATTGAAAAATATTGATCCATAGAATCTACATTAATAACGAACAATTCTAGGAAAACAGAACATAGTTCAAACAAGAATTTGATGAATGAGCAATTTACCCATCGAGAGAAATGGCAGGAAAGCAGCAAGTCATGAGCCCCCATGATGGCTTCAGCATTCGGCCACTTAAACTTACAACTACAGCACCTGCACCGCCCACCCAGGCCAAGCAGAGCGAAAGGAAGTTGTAGATGACCCAAGCTTCATAGCTGGAATAGAAAAATGATAGCATATTAGTTCTCTAACAAAATATGCTATGAAACTAATTAAGGCGCCTAAATGCCAATAAGAAATGCAAGGCTTAGCTTAAAATCAAAAGCAGTTCCTCTGCAGTAAAAAGATGGGACATGCACACGAGCAGATTAAAATTTGCTAATCCAAAGCTTCATTTAACTGTTGCGTGGCATCTAAAAGTGAATAGCTTTATCAAACTATGAAGTAATAATAATTGAATAAGTGCTTTGGCGTCTTATTTTGGATGGTTAACTGCAAATTTTTTTTAACCATACATTCATGCCTGCTGCAAGAAAATTTAAATATATGCTTCTAATTTATCAATACAAACAGAAACCGCAATAATCAAAATCTATCTAATATTGAAGACAAAGAAGTGATTATATATTTCAAATCTAGCCAAAATAAACCAGTATCATTTTGGTAAATTAGAGTAACAAAATACTTACACCCATAAGCCTTTGTTGCAAAAGCAAATGAAAAAACAATAAATATCATTCTTGATGTAGGAATGATTGATGCCTCTTCTAGTTCTAGTTAAGAAGTGCATCTAACCAAATACAAACAGTTGGGTAAGGCAGATATGCTGATGATGATATAATTCCCCTTTTTTTTCTAAATATATCGCAACAGTTGGGTAAGGCTCAAGCACAGTTACGGTAAGTACTGTAAGCATGAGGATCTTTACAGAAAAAGAAGGGTGATTATAGGTTGAACGCCAAGACGATGATGATTTTAATTGATCCTACCAAAATTTCCTGAAGTGACCCAACTATTTGAATGCATCATCGCCATGCACGTATTTCCCTGCTCAAATTATGAGTTCCACCAAATTTCTCTTCTTCGTATGGTATATTTGCAGTAATGGATACACGGTATACTTTTCTATCAATATGGATATAAGTAATATGAAGCTTCGTTCTACAACTTCCTATGGAAGATTGTGATTTTGGGTTTTTCATTATTCAATAGTAGTTTTTGGAAACTAGTTGCTGGAAATTTGAGAGTGGATTCTATTTGGTGGTGGTATAGAGTCTGCTTCCTTTTGGATTGAATTCCTCCAGCAGAGTCTAGGAGAATAATAAGAGATATCTGATGCGAAGCTTATGAGAATCTAACAGTAAGAACGGTAATAAGATTTAGGGTCTGTTTGGAGCACCTGCAACGGTTTAAAGAAGCAGCCGTGAAGCTGTTGAAGAAGAAGTTCAAAAGGCTAAGTTAACTATTACATTTTAATTTCAAAAAGTCAGACCGCAACTTTCCGGCATCCCTCGCACTTTAACACAATAGGTTAAAAAAAAAAAAAGCTTTCTAGCACACAAATTTCTAAAAAACAACAAGAAAATAATTCCACAAAACAGAGTTGCAATGATGATCTAAAAAGCAAAGCAACCAGAAAGCTATCCTAAACTGATCCTTAGTTACATGATGTTTGTCTTATTTGATGCAAAAAGTAGAGCATTGTGCTAGGCAATTGATTGCCAACAAAAACTTTTTTGTCAAAAAATCATGACATGAATCTTTAAATTATTGTGTTGTATGCTTGTCTTATTTGGGATTTGTTGGTAAACTTTAATTATTATTATTAGTATATGGGAACATTGTGCTTATAAAAAGGGGCCTGTATCGAGTAATTTCTATTAAATTTATCATTAGGAATGCAAGTCCTATTCTTCTACTAGAAGAAGTGGAAGCCTAAAAATTTCACAAGTTTTTTCTTTGCACAAACAACAAACTTACTTTAGTGACTTCTTTCTTTTTTATTTCTTTATAAATCATATCATTGATTTGCATGCTTGATCGAATTTATTCAGGTTGGATAGTGCGTTCTTCAATGATTGCATGATTTTNAGTATATGGGAACATTGTGCTTATAAAAAGGGGCCTGTATCGAGTAATTTCTATTAAATTTATCATTAGGAACGCAAGTCCTATTCTTCTACTAGAAGAAGTGGAAGCCTAAAAATTTCACAAGTTTTTCTTTGCACAAACAACAACTTACTTTAGTGACTTCTTTCTTTTTTATTTCTTTATAAATCATAGTATTGATTTGCATGCTTGATCGAATTTATTCAAGTTGGATAGTGTGGTCTTCAATGATTGTATGATTTCAATTAATTGTACAATATTCCATGTTCATGATATCTATAAGTTACTTCTAGTAGAAAAATATTATCATCTACATTTAGATTCAACATTGTTTCCAATTTTCATCTCAACTAACAATCAATTACCATAGCAATAATGTTTCATCAGTGTTAGATCTAAAGATCTAATCAAGATAGGCGGTTAATCAAATCATCTATTATTATAATTCGGACATCAAATCATGGNATCTACATTGAGATTCAACATTGTTTCCAATTTTCATCTCAACTAACAATCAATTACCATAGCAATAGTGTTCCATCAGTGTTAGATCTAAAGATCTAATCAAGATAGGCGGTCAATCAAATCATCTATTATTATAATTCGGACATCAAATCATAAAATGATGAAAAAGATTGTGTTTGTTGAAGAATTAACAATCGAGTGTTTCCAAAAGAATACAAACAATGGAAATTCTTGTATCTTGTCATTTAGACTGAAGAAAATGTCGTTAAGGGTCTGTATGCATGATCAAACTGTCAACTGGACATCACAGANCAATCGAGTGTTTCCAAAAGAATACAAACAATGGAAATTCTTGTATCTTGTCATTTAGACTGAAGAGAATGTCGTTAAGGGTCTGTATGCATGATCAAACTGTCAACTGGACATCACAGTGAGAGATTGAATCTCCAAAAGCTAGACTATAGAAGTGAAATTCAAATTACAACACAAGGATAATTTTTTTTAATTTATTTAGATAAGCTTGCATTTGAATTCCTACTGAAACTATCATTAGTTGAATTAATCTAATTTATTATAATAGATAAAAATCTTCCTCGTGTTCATTTAGAAAAGAGTCAAAACTTATCTATGTAGTATTTGTCTATAAATAGATTTAATTTTCTATAAAAAAATGANATCTATGTAGTATTTGTCTATAAATAGATTTAATTTTCTATTAAAAAAAATGACGTAATGATTTCTCACAAAACTCTCTCATTTTCTATCTCATTCTACTAATTGTCATACCTTAAGCTTAAAAACCACTAAATTCTCTTTGCCAATGCCTGTAGCTTAGTGTTGCAGAAGACTTCTCCCAGGCAGTGTGGCACAAGTGCTCTGTGGTTATGAAGGTTATCGAAAAATTGCTTTTAATCCCCCTGCCACTGTTGTCTTTCAACTGCGTTATCCATCTCTGCATTTTGCTGAATTTATTGAAGTAATTTCTACCACGGCTTTGCTTCTCAGAAAGTCTTTACCCAATCAACTAACAATCTTAAGTGGATTAATCATTTCACGAAAAATCTAAGTTTCATTGCCATGTTAACATATGAAACCAATTTCGTTAAATAAAAAAAAAATCCCAACAAAGATCCTTAATCTTTAAGGAGCTGTAACTTACCCCCTTGATTGTTTGAAACACCCAAGTATGCAACCCAACGTACATACTATACGCAAAAAGGTCCACATAAATGATTATTCATAAGTCTAGAACAAAATTTACAAATGTACCTATTTTTTAAGGAAAATGGCTCTTCGCTACACTTGCAAACTATAGCATATATCTCATGCATGGCGTGCACAAGCCACAGTGACAATCACCGCAAGCAGCTCCGCGAACAGGGCAAATCGATCCTTTAAACCTATTATTGGNTTATCTATCTCTGCATTTTGCTGAATTTATTGAAGTGATTTCTACCACGGCTTTGCTTCTCAGAAAGTCTTTTCTCCATCAACTAACAATCTTAAGTGGATTAATCATTTCACGAAAAATTTAAGTTTCATTGCCATGTTAGCATATGAAACCAATTTCGTTAAATAAAAAGAAATTTCCCAACAAAGATCCTTAATCTTTAAGGAGCTGTAACTTACCCCTTGATAGTTTGAAACACCGAAGTATGCAACCCAACGTACATACTATACGCAAAAAGGTTCACATAAATGATTATTCATAAATCTAGAACAAAATTTACAAATGTACGTATTTTTTAAGGAAAATGGCTCTTCGCTACACTTGCAAACTATAGCATATATCTCATGCATGGCGTGCACAAGCCACAGTGACAATCACCGCAAGCAGCTCTGCGAACAGGGCAAATTGATCCTTTAAACCTATTATTGACTTCCACANTTATGAAAATATGGAAATAAAAAAAAGTTTAAAAATAAAAAATAATAAAATAATAAAAAAAAAAACATGCGGAAGTGATGAGCGCAGAAAGAGCAAAAGACGGGGAAACAGCTAAAAAAGACAATGGATAAAATGACAGAAAATAACTTTTCAAATGACCATTCCAAATAATTTAGACAGCATTATCTTTTGGCAAAACTAACCCAAACTTTGAGTTCCACTTAGATATCTCATAATTTTTTATGATTACTTGGGCTATAATTTAAACAGATAAGATGTTTCAGCACAAATGTTTAAATATAATTGGAGTTAAGTTCATGGAGTGCACTTTCATTCAAATGTCATTGAGGGGACATCGATTTCTTCAGTATGGACTCACTCCTTAGGGATAGCAATTCCTTTGTTTAATATAAAGTGAGCTTCAGATAAACCAGGCTAAATTAATACTTTACTCACCCATCGAGTTTTGATTATTCTAATTATATGATAATGTTTTACTAATTTAGTAATAACAATAATATTCATAATAATCAATATTTATCAATTATTTAGATTAGTTCATTCTTGTTTGATTGATTGAATTATTCTCAAAACATTTTATAATTACTTAGAATAGTTTGATTTTCCAACCATTAATTAAAAAATTAATAGTCTAACTGCTAAAGGGCATACATAATATATGAGGCTCTCTGCCAATGCTAGGTTCAATGGGTTGGCATAAGCAACTTTTAAGTCTAAACACACCCAACCAAAACCAACAATAACAATACATTAGCACCTTAGGTAATATTTTTGGCATGATGTTACAAGTTAGACCCAAAACAATATTTTAGAGTCATGTTAATCTACAATATTTTCATTTGACCTGACCAAAAAATAACTATTTCTTTTTACATTGATCCAAGCCAAATAATAAAAAAACTCAATTTGAATCCATTAAAAGATTGTTAAAATGTACGTGAGATGCCTAATGCTTTAACCCAGCTCGACATGACCTGATATGCCCAATGCCCCCATTTAGCAGCTTCAACCTTGTAATGTAGAAAGATCATTTCTATGATTAAAATCTTTTGACTTAAAAATCAGAGGAGAGCCCACTAAGGCTCTGTTTGGGGCGGCTTTTCTCATGTGGCATGGCAACAAATCGCGAAAAGTTTTTGTTTGGCTCTCGACTTCGCGGCAGAAGGACGTCAAAGCCGGCGGAAAGCGGGCCGCGGGATCAACCCCGCGGCCCCAGCTTTCGCCCGCTAAATATTCCAAATTGCCGCCTCTGCCCTAGTGTTCTTCTTCCCGCGCCGTCTCGCCTCTCTCGCCTCTCGCCTTCGACCAGGTCTCTCGTCTCTCGCCTCGACCAGCCCTCTCGCCGTCTCGCCTCTCGCCTTCGACCAGGACCGCGCCCTCTCCTCTCGCCTCTCGCCTTCAGCCAGGTAATCGATCTCTTCTCGCCTTCACTTGTAATCGATGAAAATAAGGAGTTCATTGTGATCTCCTCTCATTTGTTTTGCGATCACTTGTTTTCTTGATCTCCTCTCATTTGTGTTCATTGCGATCTAATTTTGCATGAAGTATAATATTTTGTTAGGAGTTCTTTCGCATATGTATAAAAAGGATTTGTTTTCCCGCATTTGTATCAAAAATTTTGTATGCACAAAATAAATGAGAGGAGTTCAACGCGATCATTTGTTTTTCTTCACTTGATTTCTTAAATCTGCATTATTTGAGAAAAGAGACTTGTTTTCTCGCCTTCACTTGTTTTCTCGCCTTCACTTGTTTTCTTAAATATTTTCTTAACGAATTCATTGCAAATTTAATATTACCTTAAATATTTTCATCCATATTTTCTTAAAGTAATTGATCCCTTCTTATATCCATGTTCGTCCATATTTTCTTACAATGGTGTAAGCTCTGCAAAATGGATATACAATGCAGATTGATTTCCATCATTAGAGGGTCTTTTCATTTATTTTCTGTTATTTTCTGTTATCTTTTTTTTTATTTTTAGCTGTGCAAAATGAATGTAAAATATAGATTGGATCTCCAATCTGGAATACATCACTCTGAACAGGTGCTTGATTGTAAATTTCAATTGAATGAAAAGATTTAACTGATTTGTTCCATAGGTTTCTAACTCCCTTGTCTGATTTCCATTATTAACAGTTTTGCCCCAATTCAAGTATAAATTTGCGAGTTTTATCTTCTCAAATAATTTTGCAGTGCAAGCCTCTCTTGCATCCTTCACATTTTTCAGAAAATATTTTTTTAATTTGTGCATCTCACTCATATGTTCCAACTCCCCAATCCTATAACTATTCTCAAATAATTTTGCAGTGCGAGCCTCTCTGATCGATTCCTAACATTAATTTTACTCTTGTGTTTCATGACTTAGTTTTGTTATTTTAATAACATGGATAATAAGCATAAAGAAGTTGCTACACCCGCATTGTGGGAAAAAAAACACGAAAATAATATTTTGTGATCTTCGTATCAAAGAGATTGACCGAGAAAATAGACCTACGACCCATTTCAATAAAGAAGGGTGGCAAAATATTATCAAAAATTTCAAGGAACGTACAGACAGAGAATACGACATGTTGCAAATGAAGAACAAGTGCGACAGAATGAAGAATGAATAAAAAATTTGGAAGGAATTGAAAAGGGGTTCTACCGGTCTTTGTTGGGATCCAGTGAAGCGAACAGTTGATGCTCATGAGAAATGGTGGGCTGAAAGACTTGCGGTGAGCTCTATTTGTAAACTTCTACATTTTCTAACTTTTCATTTTATTATAATTGGGTGTTTATCAATCTCTGTGTAGGTGGTGTCTGCTGCAAAAAAGTTTAAGCTTTCTGGAATTGAGCATGAATTGGAGTAGAAACTCGACCGCAAGTTTGGGGGAGTGGTTGCAACGGGGAACTATGCATGTAGCCCAAGCGAGACAGGGTTCGCTGACAATGCCGTGAATTTGGGAACCCCTAGAGATTCAGTTGATTTCATTGACGTCCCCAGCCTAGAACAGAATGAATATGAATTCATTTCGCATTCCAAACGTCATAGGGTTGTTGATAAAAGAAAATATGGTGCTTCTTCTCTCAGAAACGAGCTATCCGAGGCAGTTTCGTATTTCAAAGCAAAATGTCAGACTTTTCATTCAAGCACTATCGCGGAGGCACTTGAAATCCTAAGTGCTACAGACAAAATTTATGCAGATGAAGAGTAGTATCTGTTCGCAACAGAATTGCTAGAGGAGCCGGTTTGTCGGGATTTCTTTGTGCAGATGTCTGTCGCCCGCAGAGTGACATATATTCGGTGTTTTTATAATCGTTTGAACAATTGATATTTTTTATATTTTTCATCACTAGAACATTTACATTACATTATCTATTTGTTTCTTTCTAAAGATGTGCTAGTGAACTATGTTGTACATTCCTAATTATTTGCAAACATTTATTTTTTTTATTGTCACCAACTCTCATATAAATGATAATTGTTTAAGAGAAACATTTAGGGATATCCATCATTATGGATGCAAATAGAAGAAGACGGATGAAGGCCCGCATGGATACACGAGGAAGGAAGCGGAGAGGAATGCTTCTGACGGCAATATGTTTGATGTACGAGTACTATAACGCGTACATTGATCGATCCTCATGCATGACATCTTCTTATATTGGCGAAAAATGAGTTGGAGAGTTGTTTGCGGGGCACCCAACACGATTTTGTAATATGTTTTGAATGAGTCAAACAATATTTATCGATCTTCTGGACTTACTCGTAGGATCTCACGGTCTTCATGTATCTTTGAAAATCAATTCACGTGAGGTGCTCGCAATAACACTGTTCATATTATCCCAAAATGAGTCTATGCAAGGAGCAATTGAGCGATTTCAACACTCATTAAAAACAATAAACAGGTATTTCTCAATCGGATTGAACGCACTTATTAGTTTGTCCTCTCATGTCATCAGACCCTTAAATTATAAGTTTGAGCAGATACCCGCTGATATGACACGTCATACAAGATATATGTCATTTTTCAAGGTATTCTCTCGGATGTATTATAGTTAACATTGTTATGATATGTCAAACCTAACATTTACTCATCAGGACTGCATTGGCGCGATTGATGGAACCTATGTTGGCACACGTATCCCAAATAGTGATAAGGTGGCATTTATCGGCCGTTGTGGTAGCCCTACCCAAAATGTCATGGTTGTCTGCGACTTTAACATGTGTTTCACTTTTGTTATAGCTGGCTGGGATGGCAGCGCACATGACAGTCGAGTTCTTAAATTTGCGCCACGGGATCTCAATAGCAACTTTCACATCCACCTGCAAGTACGCTTGAGATTGAACTCATACGAATTATTCAATTTATTAGGTATATATTACTTGGGAATCCCAATATAAATTTGAATCTCCTTATTAATTGTTCAATTTATTAGGCAAATATTACTTGGTTGATGCTGGTTACCTATTGCAACGAGGGTATTTAAAGTCATTTCGTGATACGAGATATCACATACCAGATTTCGCACGTGCAAGCAACGTTACACGAGGAAGAAAAGAAATGTTTAATAAACAACATTCATCGCTGCGTGGTGTAATTGAGAGGACTTTTGGTGCTAGAAAAAGAAATGGGTGATACTCTGTGATATGTCTTCCCTAAAATTTCTCGAAGCAGGTATAGATTGTCTTTGTTATTGGCTCTCCATAATTACATAAGAAGACATCATACTCATAGCGATATCGACTTCCATTTGGCGAAAGAAGATGAAAAAAATGTGTCTTCGGAAGCATTTGAATACCATCTAGGTCAGTCTTTCACAGAAGAAGAGACTGAGGCTTCCATCACCTTCACTGTAGATGGGGAAGGTGCAAGCGATATGACAGAGCTGAGGGAACGAATAACTGATGAGATAATATGCCTATGAATGGATTTGAGAACTTATCAGCCGCATATTATTAGAATTATTATTTACTTTGATTTTTTTTCAACTTCATATTTATCTATTCCATTGTATTCTTTTGTTTAGTTTAATTCTTGGGAATTATTTTTTTCAAATCAGAGTAAGCAATATGAAGTTGAAAAAAAATCAGAGTAAGCAATATTTCTAATATTATGCGGCTAATAAGTTCTCAAATCTATTCATAGGCATACTATCTCATCAGTATTCGTTCTCTCAGCTATGTCATCTCGCTTACACCTTCCCCATTTACAGTGAAGGCGATGGAAGCCTCAGTCTCTTTTTCTGTGAAAGACTGACCTAGACGGTATTCAAATGTTTCCGAATGCACATTTTCTTCATCTTCTTCCACCAAATAGAAGTCGATATCGTTACGAGTATGATGCTTCTTATGTAATTATGGAGAGTCATTGTAGCAAAGACAACATGTACCTGCTTCGAGAAATTATAGGAAGACCTATCACAAAATATCACTCATTTCTTTTTCCAGCACCAAAAGTCCTCTCAATTACACCACATAGCGATGAATGTCGTTTATTAAACATTTCATTTCTTCCTTGTGTAACGTTGCTTGCACGTGCGAAATCTGGTATGTGATATCTCGTATCAGGAAATCACTTTAAATACCCTCATTGCAATGGGAAATCAGCATTAACCAAGTAATATTTGTTTCATAAATGAAACAATTAATAAGGAGATTCAAGTTTCTATTGGGATTCCCAAGTAATATTTGCCTAATAAATTGAACAATTCGTATGAATTCAATCTCAAGCGTATATGCAGGTAGATGTGAAAAGTTGTTATTGGGATCCCGTTGCAGATTTGAAAACTCGAATGTCATGTGCGCTGCCCTCCCAGTCAGCCATAACAAAAGTGAAACACATGTTAAAGTCGCAGACGTCCATAACATTTTGGGTAGGGCTACCACAACTGTCTATAAATGTCACATTATCACTATTTAGAATACCTACGTCAACATGTGTTTCATCAATCACGCCAATGCAGTCCTGATGAGTAAATGTTAGGTTTGACATATCATTGCTTACCCTAACAAAGTTAACTATAATACATCCGAGAGAATATCTTGAAAAAGGGCATATATCGTGCATCATGTGTTATCTCAACGGGTACCTGCTCAAACTTATAATCTGATGGTTTGATGACATGAGATGACAAACTAACAAGTGCCCTCAATCCGATTGAGAAATATATGTTTATTGTTTCTGATGAGTATTGAAATCGCTTCATTGCTCATCGCATAGACTCATTTTGGGATAATATGAACAGTGTTATTGCGAGCACCTCACGTAAATTGGTCCTCGAAGATCCATGAAGACCGTGAGATCCTACGAGCAAGTCCAGAAAATCGATAAATATTGTCTCACTCATTCGAAACATATTACAAAATCGTGTTGGGTGTCCCGCAAGCAACTCTTCAACTCATTTGTCGTTAATATAAGAAGATGTCATGCATGGCGACCGATCAATGTACGTGTTATAGTACTCGTACATCAAACATATTGCTGTCAGAAATATCTCTCTACGCTTTCTTCCTCGTGTATCCATGTGGGCCTTCATCGGTCTTCTATTTGCATCCATAGTGATGTGTATCACGAAATGTTTCCCTTAAACAATTATCATTTATATGAGAGTTGGTGACAATAAAAAAAGAAATGTTTGCAAATAATTAGGAAGGTACAACAGAGTTCACAAGCACATCTCTAGAAAAAAAAAAATAGATAATGTAGTGTAAATGTTCTAGTAATGAAAAATATAAAAAATATCAATTGTTCAAACGATTATAAAAACGTCGAATATATGTCACTCTGCGGGCGACAGACATCTGCACAAAGAAATCCCGACGGACCGGGTCCTCTAGCAATTCTGCTGCGAACAGATACAATTCTTCATCTGCATAAATTTCGTCTGTAGCACTTAGGATTTCAAGTGCCTCTGCGATCGTGCTTGAATGAGAAGCCTAACATTCTACTTTGAAACAAGAAACCGACTCAAATAGCTCGTTTCTGAGAGAAAAGAACACTAGATTTTCTTTTTATCAACAACCCTAAGACGTTTGGAACGCAAAATGGATTCATATTCATTCTGTTCTGGGCTGGGGACAAATCAACTTAACCTCTAGGGGTTCCCAAATTCACGACATTGTCAGCGAACCCTGTCTCACTTGGGCTACATGCATAGTTCCCCGTTGCAACCACTCCCCTAAACATGCGGTCGAGTTTCTCCTCCAATTCAGGCTCAATTCCAGAAAGCTTAAACTTTTTGCAGCAGACACCACATACACAGAGATTGATAAACACTCAATTATAATAAAATAGAAAGTTAGAAAATATAGAAGTTTACAAATAGAGCTCACTACAAGTCTTTCAGTCCACCCATAATTTGATGTTGTGCCCCGCATTTCCACCTGTCAGCTTTTAATTAGAGACCACACACAAGTCTGCATACGGTTTCCAGACTGAATAATTTTTCCCATTTTCAAAGGCTCTTCAGTTTTCATTATCAATGGCTCTTTGGTCTTCATTCTCACAAGACTCTCTTCGATTTTCGTTTACTTGGGCTCGGATTCCATCTTGGTGAGAAATGACGAATTTACTTCGACCGGTGAACTACAACACTAAACCTTAAGCTTTTTTTATTCAAGAAAGCAATCCAACACCCTAAACAAATGGTGAATGACGGTGCTTTATGCTCAGGCGATGTTTTGTTTTCCGAAAGGATGATCTAACGTTTTGGTAAGACGCGCGGTTTAATTTTTAGATGCTTAGGCGAGACCCGGGTCGGGTCGCACAGTAAGAAAATAGATATTTAATTATTTTTATGTTGGGCCCCCATATTTCCACGTGTCAGGTTTTAATTGGACACCACACGTAAGTCTGCGTGCAGTGTCCACTCTGAATAAGCGCTCTAAAAGAAGGCGCCTTTGTGCATGCCATTTATATATGGCATATGTTCATGGATTGATTATATGGAATCAAGTGGAAAGTTATGCGATTTGAGGAATTTTTTGGAAGATCAAGGGGTGTAGAATTATTAGAACAAAGATCAAGTATATGATGTGCAATTTATTCTATGTAATAATGGGTAGTTTGAGTGGAATATACCATAATATCAAGTAATTCATAGGTGTGATTAGTTTTAAGTATCTCGATTCTATAATATGAAGTGCGAGAAAATTAAAGGGGAAAATATGATTGTGTTAAATGTGAGTGGTAACTATGGAGAAATGATTTGAGAGTAGCATACAATAAGGCGACTTATAGTTAAATTTTGTAACATTTGAATCAATTTGTTTTTATGGCATGGATTTGATTGTTTTTTATTTTTTATTATTTTTTTAATGGATTTGAGTGTTGAATGATTAAGTGCTCTTGCAACTGTATGTAATTTTAGAATTACTTTTGTCGACTTTAACAATCAAAGGTCTGTCTGTGTCCTTATTATCTAAGTTTCTAATGTAAAATTATGAATCTCCAGTGGCGGAGCACTCCGCAGAAAGTCCACAAAAAATATGTAGTAACTCTGCTTCAAAAATTGAATATAACTTCCTCGTATAAACTAAAGCATTTTGCCTCAACGCGGAACTATTTTTTACAACGGGAATAATTGCAGATTGTTCAAATTTAAAATTTTCATCATTTTCATTCATTCGCCAAAATTTTATGACATTTTCAAGACCCAAAAAACTTTCAGTGTTGGTGCTTGTTGGCTTGAAGACACCATAACAGATGTTATTCGTGGACTCACTTCTTTAAGTTGATAGAATCATCATCCCAAATATTTTTTTATCGAAGGTCGTTGACCATTTATGTCTGATATTGTACAAACTATTCAACTAAGCATTCTCGTATAGATTTCCTTGCTCAATCATTGCACCCCATATTTTTTTAAACTCCTCTTCGGAGTGGCATCTGCCCAAGCATTTATAAAAAAACTCATTCTCTCTTGCTGCCCACACCACAATGGACTTTTGAAGATAATTGCTTATAAATATGTTATTAACATAATCTATGTCTGGCGTGCGGCAGACACTCTTCAATGACTCTGACCATTATTTGATTCTAGTCAGTGAATATTGTTCTCGGGTGCTTGTTATACATTATCCATATAGATGATTTGAATAGTCGGTTGAATGAGTCAACTGTTTCATCTAACAGAAGTCAACTCCAAATAGAACATTCTGTCAGTGGTGGTTCACACCGATGATAGGAGCACAGCATAAATTATATTTATTTAATCTATAACTTATATCAAATATTATGACATCCCAAAAGCAATCGTAATCAAATCTGAATATCTCATCACTCCAAAAGAAATTCAACAAACTATCAAACTCATCAATTTGAACGTCTCATGCAAATATGGTATCCTCAGGTTGCCTCTCAATGAACAATCGTAGTAGAAAATTAGCGTCCCCATGTTCAAATTAACTATTCTCTCTCTGTATGAAATTATAAGCATTCATTTCCACTGCACGAAGCAACTTATCCGCAATTGGATCAATGCACACACTTACAGGTTCGGGGAACTGCAAATTTCAACATACCTCCATTGGAACGGCAAAAAAAACGCTCCAACAAAACCAATCAATAGATCCAATAAGACTAGTATAAAATCATGAAAATGCTTGCATATCACCAATTTACTCCAACACAAATGTATAGTTCAAAACCAATAATATAGAAATAATATCATAATACCACCATGATAACGCCCAAATAACACTAATTACGATGGTAAAATAACACTCCAATAAAATCATTAATTAGATACAATAAAACTAGTATAAAATCATAAATAAAATTATTTTGCAATTCCATCAGCATTTCCCGGTCGAGAGAGAATTTCATCTCCCTTATCCTAGCTGTTGAGTACAAGCGCAAAAGCAAATGAAAAAATTCCTAAACCTTAAATTGGAATGAGACCAAATAGGCTTTTTTTTCCAATTTGACGGGATCTAAAATGACAAAAATGATTACTCTATGCGAATTGGCGGAATCCAAATATGACAAAAAGACGTTTTTTTCATGCTTTGGCAGGGCTCAAGCCAGGCCGCGCAGTAAAAACGTTTTCTTTTCGTTAATTTGATGTTGGGCCCCACAAACCATCAATTTTGTATGATTGTGGCCTCAACTAGAGAATTGCATGGATAAGACTGAAATTTTGTTATAATCCAATATAATTCAATAGATAACTTTGGGCATTATAAAACTTTTTCTTCACAGAAATTTTTCAAATGACTCAAAAATAAAGTGTTAGTAACTGGCCTTGACATACAATTAGATGCTATTTAAATGGAAAATATATTGATGCGGTGGATCATACAAATAGCAAAAAAATGCTACCAAAACTCGACGGAGGTTTCAAATACCATACATTAAAGGGCCCTATCATTGAAACTAGATGAAAATAGACAAAATAAAAACCTTTGTTACAATTTGGTACTCCTAATGATCCTTCAAGATAAACCATTCAACCAAAAGCTGCAATGCTAAAAAGCTTGAAAGAGTATGGAGAAATTTATTCCTGAATAGCTTAATCTGCCTAAAAATAAATCCGACAAATACAAAATTATCAATGTTTATTAATAAAAAGAAAAAAAAACATAATGATGCCAGGTGCATCAACTGTTCGTTTCATTGGATCCCCAACCAAGACCGGTAGAACCATTTTTCAATTTCTTCCAAATTTTTCATTCCTTCTTCATTTGGTCTCACTTGTTCTTCATTTGCAACCTGTCGTATTCCCTGCCTGTATATTCCTTAAAATTTTTTATAATATTTTGTCACCCTTCTTTATTGAAATGGGTCGTAGGTCTATTTCTCCGTTCAATGTCTTTGATACAAAGATCGCTAAATATTATTTTCGTGTTTTTTTCTCACAATGCGGATGTAGCAACCTCTTTAGTCTTATTATCCATGTTATTACTATAACAAAATTAAGTCATGAAACACAAGAGTAAAATTAATGGTAGGGATCGATCAGAGAGGCTCGTACTGCAAAATTATTTGAGAATAGTTATAGGATTGGGGAATTGGAACATATGAGTGAGATGCACAAATTAAAAATACATTTTCTGAAAAATGTGAAGGAAAAATGTGAAGGATGCAAGAGAGGCTTGCACTGCAAAATTATTTGAGAAGATAAAACTCGCAGATTTATTCTTGAATTGGGGCAAAACTGTTAATGAATGGAAATCAGACAAGAGAGTTAGAAGCCTACGGAACAAATCTGTTAAACGTTTTCATTCAATTGAAATTTACAATCAAGCACCTGTTCAAAGTGATGTATCGCCTCTCTCGCCTCTTGCCTCTATTTTATCTTTTGAAGTGCTGCTAATTTGATTTTGTGCATTTTTTTGAACTGCTATTCATATTATCTCTAGTCCACGCAGTTACTTCATAATCCTTTATCATTTATTTTATCAATCTATTACTATTCTCCATCACAAATATGCCCAAACAACCCAATATAATACCATCACAAAAAAATTTAGTCTTCAAAAATCAAGATGCATTTTAAGGAACGACGAAACACCAGACAAAGAAATTGCAAGATGTATGATGTGCTGCAATTATAAAATAACACTAACAATGTTGCTTCTTAAACATTGGCAAAATTCAAAGGTGCATGAAAACAAAGGCTCGCTTAGAACAAGATTTTGATTCAAACTGTGAGGCTTTAGAAACAGCTTTGGCCCAGATTTTAACATCACATCTAATTACTAAGGTGCAAATAAAGAACTATAGCTAGATTTACGTTGCAATAAAGGAGGGTGAAAATTAAAGGCAAATATGTTTATTAATGGTGCTAAACCACTTTCATGGGGTTGTGTTCAAAAGTTATTACACATTTCACATTTATAAAGCATTTATTTTCTCTAATCTCATAATCGCCTCCTTATTCCCCTTCTCTTTTTTTTAATTAATATTTTGTTTTATTTTTCTTTTACACTGCATTTATTTATTATGAAACAAAAGGTGTGGCCATTTATTAGTGCACAATGAGATTGAAGGAGAACATTGATTTCATAAGTGACCACACAAATATGCCCCAACTTTAATCTTTGCACAGAAAATGAATGTGATGAAAATAAATCATTATTAACCACATAGCAACCATTGAGGATGAGCTTTATAAATTATTTTTCTTGAATCATTCATGCCAAATGTCACTCGAGAACTTAAATTATTTTTTCTTTCAAATTCTTTTTTGTGAATTCTTTATACATAAATAAAATAATTTTTTACCGCACGACCCGACCCGAGCCCCACCCAAGCATGAAAAAAACGTCTTTTGTCATATTTAGATCCCGTCAATTATCATAAAGTATTTCTTTTTGTCATTTTAGATCTCGCTAAATTAGAAAAAAGCCTATTTAGTCTCATTCCGGTATTGGCTTTAGGAATTTTTTTTATTTGCTTTTGCGTTCGTATTCAACAACTAGGATAAGGTGGCCGATTGAATTCTCCCTCGACCAAGAAATATTGATGAAATCACAAAATAATTGCGAAAATGATACGAATGAGGTGAGCTTATTAGTTGCATCTGAAAGTATTCGGCAGGTGAGCTTATTACTATGTATTTACTGGTGTTATTCATGTCGTCATAATGATAGTATTGCAGTGCTAGTTTGGTGTGATTATTGTATATTTGTTTGTAACGTTATTGTTATGTTGGAGGGTGGACGTGGTGTTATTTAGGTATTTTCATGGTTTTATAGTTGTATTATTGATTCTAATTACTCGGTTTAGTTGAGTTTTATATTGCCTTTTAATGGTATTATTCTTTTGGTATTATGGTTGTTTTTTTCCGTAGTTTTGGCTTAGAAGAGTAGTTGGGTGTTATTTAGGTTTTAACATGATGTTTAACTACTGTTATTGGATCTAATTAATGATTTTATTGGAATGTTATTTTGTCATTGTAATTAGTGTTACTTGGGTTTTATTATGATGGTATTATGGTGGGTCGCATGCGTGAAATCTATCTTGACTTGAACTAGTTTCTTTCTCTTTTCTTGTAATACAATGTTTCGTGTTAGGGAGTAGTAATGTAGCATGCATGAACACACGTTTATTAATATAGGTAAAGCTTACTTTTTACTCTCATGATCTTCTCCGAATAGCCTTTTAACCTTGTATTAGATATTCATTTTGGTCGCATCTTCGTTGGATCGTTCAAATTGTGTTGTATATTTGGTGTTCTTTTCTTATTTGACATTGGCTTTCCCCCATGGTCTCTCATTCAATATGACATCAAATTCGATTGTTAACTAAATGCATCGTTTGTTCTAATCTCGGATTGTGTCATCGATCTGAACACTTTTGTATTGATATCGCTCATCTTGTTGCTAGAACGCAATAGATGTTTGTCATCGTCCGCCGTCAAAACATAGTTATGACTTTCTATAAATTTCTTAACAGGCCAGTTACCTTCACATCAACAATATATCGGATTATGGTTGAACAACAAGTCCTTATGTCTCATCTTCTGAACTTCACTGTCACATTATGTTATTCAATTCTTTCTTGAGATCAGTCTTACCACAAATGAAATTTTGTCCAAATGCTCTTTGAATTCGGTCAAAAACTAACGTGGTCCTTTCCCACAATAAATTTAATTTTATGTGCATTAATTTCTTTAATGCCTCCAACACGTGTTTCTTAACAAGTTCATTAACTTGCGTTGTTGTATTGATCTGATATGCAAATTTATGAATGTGAGTTAAATATATGAGTTCAATTGAAGAACTTTGTGATGTTTGTGAATCCTTGAGATATTTATACCCATAGTTGTTATATATATCCATTTTTGCATGAACAGCCCGCCATAATAATATATATTTATCAGGGATAATTGTTATATTCTCAAGTTTAAGCACCCTTAAAGTCTGAGCACATAATAAACTCATCATTTCAAGTCACCAATGATATGAAAATTTAATAAAAGAATAATTAGCTCCTTAATTCCTACATTAGAATGGAACTTTTGCCTCTCTTTTCATTTGTATCTAGGGGTGGAGCTTAATATGAGAGATTTGAACAAAAGATAAATCCACACATCTAAAAAAAAGCTTAACAAACAGACTGCAAGATTATAATGAATTTTCAACAAGTTGTCACATCTTTTTTCTTTCAGAAACTTCAACGCTGCGTGCAGAAGACAATGAGGGATGCTTTATATGCTACCATCTCAATTGTGTCTTCTGTGGTACCATTGTCATGTTCAAATTTCTACTATATTAAAAGAATTTTCTAAATGATCACAACCAAAAGTTGTTGCATAAATAAAGAATATTTGACAAATCAAAAAAAGAAATAGATCAAATTAATAAAATACATTATATAACAATGCATTCCAACAAATAATTATTAAGGTACTTACACTTCACGAATTGAATCAAAATATATTGATCTCTCGTTAAAGATAAGTGATAGGAAAGACATCAGGGCAAATACCTGCAAGGAAAGAAAATTCTTAGCCATTAAAAATAACAGAGAAAAAATAAATATCAAATTTTAATAAATAGAAGCAAGCATATAACTCGAGAGGTAAACTCCAATTGCATCCTTTTTCCAAAGTTTAGGTACTTTCATGATTAACATTTCTTTATATTCTAAACATCCAAACTGCTAAGCTTAACAAGGTAAAAATTTCCTCAAAGGTTCAGGTCTCCAAAATCTTATTATCCTTGCCTCTTTAACTAAAATAATATATTAAAATCAATATTGTACATTGAGTCCTTAGAGAGTAATGAGCGTTCAATAAGAACTAAACAGATAAAAGATGCAGCAAATCACATAAAGTACGGCCATTTTGGAATGCGACAAACTCTGTCATAGGAATTCCGCTCCTATCAGTGAAAACAAGGCATGTGCATCAAATAGTATATGAATCTATGAGAAAAACTGTGAAATTATCGCACCAAATATTACATTAATAAGCAGAACAAGGCACTGCATGTACTGCGCATAAGAAAAATAGCAATTCAACAAAAAGGTACATTTTTGTATCAAAGGTAGACTTTTTTAAACTTAAAAGGNCAAGAGTGCATGGAAAAGCAACTATTACGTAGTATATAAAAGCCATTGATTCAAACTTCCAGAGTATCAAATTCGCCAATCTCACTGCAAATAAAGAAAAACCAAGAAAAGAAATAAGATTATACAACAAAGAAAAGAAAAAACTAAAAGTGCCGCAAGACCAAGAAGCCTCAAACAAACCTTGAGCGAAGCCGCTAGCATGTTCCTGAAGCCTTCTCGCGATATACCTCAGCCCAATCGACTATCAAAAAAAAAAATCAAATTTTGGAGAGCGCAGGAAGAAAAAACCTAGCCACAGACCACCGCAAACCCCTCCGATTCACCACGGTTTGGTCCCGAACACAAAAAACTGACATCGCTCGGCCGCTAAGGAGAAAGATAAAACATTTATTGGGGTCATCCCGCCAATGATTGCGAGAAGAACACGCAACAAAAGGCGGTATGAGCCGACGAACAAAGAAGACCGGAAATGGCGAAAGAGGGCTGACCCCTTCTCAGGCTTCTCTTTCCGTCTATGAAACCAGAGAAATAAACCGGCGAAGTGATAGAGAGAGAGAGGGGCGGCGGTGGCTCCGACTACTGTTCGTAGAGAGAGAAAGGAGAGTTGCGCCTCCCCGGAACGGGTGGGTTGAGAGAATGGGAAAGGGAACTCGACGAAGCAACCAGAAGCCCGACGAAGTGTTGAGACGACCGCCATGTGGGACCATGAAAAAGAACCCGCCCCGTAGCGTGGGTTTCCCTTTGGGTGCTTCTATTCGTTCAAACGCGAATAGAAATATGTCGACCAGCCACAAGCCAGCAGACCAAAATTATGCGGACTAATTATTAAATTGAAATCAATTAAGTTCAATTATTGCTCCCCTGATCATTAAGGAAAGGGATAAGTACGTATTAAGGCTTTAATTTAATGATGATTTACTTGTACGAAGGATCGGATTAACAATCCAAATGTCATAAAGTATTTAATATTAGGGTTTGATTTTGTTTCCTTTTCTTCTCTTTTACCCTTCTTTGCTCTAGCCATCAAGTTTTGATTCGTGAGGGCTTTGACCCTTTCGCATTTCTTTTCCTTCTCTCTCTCTTTCACGCTCAAGGTATATTCTGGTCAGCCGACGGCGATGAATTGGAAAAATATTTTATTTTCTCGTCTCATTGACTTGTCCTTTTTTAATATGTCTTACATACTGTGTTAAAAAAACATTCATATTCTCCGAGAAGAAGATTGATATACGAGCAAAGTAATATAAATTGTCCCTAGTTAGGTGTATGCTTAAAAATGGATCTTTGCATGATAATCTTTAACAATATGCTCACTAGATTTGTAGTTAATATTGTAATTGTCTCTTACATAAAGGTTTTCTCTATCTGATGTGTGTTGGAAAATTTGAGGCCTTGGAGTAATGAATTATCAGCTTAGCGTTGCACGAGGATTCAACATACACTCAGCTGACAGTGAAACAACCAGTAATGACGCTATAAGCTTTTACGTGGAAAACCCGTAAATGGAAAAATCCACGGGGTCTGACCCAGTTATAAAAATTCACTATATGTTGATGATTACAACGACCCATTGTCCCACAGACGGGAAAGGGTTACTAGATTTTCATATTACAGCGTCGTTTGATGTTGTCCGGTCAACGATGGTCGCAGATGATCAACTGTGGATGACGATCAATGGTGATTGACGGTGGTCAATGGTTGTCGACGGTGGTCGACAGAGGTCTGCGGTGGTCACCAATGATCGATGGTGGTCGACGAAGGTCGACGATGGCAGGGATGATATTGGACTTGAGCTCTTTCTCAAAACCTCAAGTTCTATCTCCAGCCTCCTCCCCTCATGTGAATGTTGGAGCTCTATTATAGTGTTTTGGGTGCAATTAATGTGGGAATATAAACTATTTTGATCAAACGGTCCGGAGAGTTTCTCTAGATCAGATGATGTCTGATAGACATTTGAGTGCCTTAACGATGTCGGAATTGAGCAATTTTGGGCCCGTTGGATTCGTCTTGTCTAGACGCTCGATTTGACTATGGACTCATTAGATTTGACATATGTTTGACCTTTCAAATGCCTCCGAACATCCTCTAATAATGATTTAATCACTTAATCTGGGTCTGATTTGACTCGGAGTGAACTAACTTTGATATCAGTCGGTCAGTTTGACTATAAGGTTTTTGAAATCGGAGTTCTGGATGACTTCTTATCAAAATTTGAATACTCTTTACTCAAAAAATTACCTCGAGATTTGTGACGGATGATGAAAATTTGTTAGTGGCGTATCATTTGCCCACTATTTTCGGGAGAAACCATTTTTTTCGTTCAAAAATATTAAGATCCATAGACTTTTCATAAAGGGCATAAAAAATTTATATATATATATATATA
>JXCR01010923.1:200597-405751 GCA_002079205.1 Phalaenopsis hybrid cultivar | reverse complement strand
ATATATATATATATATATATATATATATATATATATATATATATATATATATATATATATATATATATATATATATATATATATATTATTATTATCAGTATGTAAATAAGAATAATATTTATCCTTAGTATAATAGTAAGTTGAGTCAAGCTCAGTTGGTGAGTGGTTTTTGCCATTTGCAGGAGATGAGGGTACGAATCCCACCTTAAACAAAGAAAAAAAAATTTAGCAGGGTCTATATGTCGGGCTGAACCCGACCCGAAAGCCTAAATCTGGATCGTCTGAGACCAGGTGGGCCAAACCTGAGACCCGAGATCCAGGAACTGGACCGGCGAAACCTGAAGCGCGAGCTGGGAATCCGAAGGGCTAAACTGAATTTAATTAATTGATTAATTAAATAAAATATGGAGAGCTGAAACAACTCTTAAGCAGGCCATGGGAAGTGGGAACAACGAGTCGAAGTTAGGGAATTTGAAGAGGCTCAGCTGAAATACAAATGGTTAATGGAAAAGCCGGAATTCAAATGGTTAAATAAGAATTTGAGCAAATTTTTAAAATTAAGAAGATAGATTTTGATTTTTTTTATATAAAATGCTGCTGTTTTTTTTTTTATTTTAACAATTTCAATTAATTTCAATCATAAATGCAGAATTTGAAAGGTCAAAGTAAAGGAATATGAAATGAAAACATTTTTTTAATATGCATTTAATGTTATGTCTCATATTATGCCTATAACTACAGACATTGGATGATGGAAAAAATCACAAATGAGGAGGAGAAGAAAATCATCTTGTGCTGCGGAGAATAATTGCGGCGGAGCGAAGAGTTACGGCGAGGCGGAGAGTTGCGGTGAAGCGAAGAGTTGCGGCAAAGTGTTGTGGTGCAGATTTGCGGCGAAGTGTTGCAGAGCAAAGTTGCGGCGAAGAGTTGCGACGAAACGTTGCAGCAGTGCATCACGACGACACGTTGCACGAAGCGTCATTGTGGTGCGACACATTGGATGTCCGATGTTACGTAAGAAGGTTACCTTGGAGATAAATTGCCACTGACCTTTAACTTTGTTGAGGCTATACATCAGAATGTTACTCAATGATGTTAATATGTATAGGAGAAACCAACGTAAGTCCACTAAGGACTTATTAACCCATTTGAGGTTGTTTGTCGGAGCATTGCTCACTTATGAACTTGTGTGGAAGGTGTTAGGTGTAGCCCGCCAAGGACTATTAACATATTCAATGTTGTTTATCAGAGTAAAAACTTGACGATGTTAACCCATATGGAAGAAATTAGATCAAATTCTCTTGAGATTGATCATGCTCTGACTAAGATACAATCATAGTTGTGTATTTCTCGGGTTGAGAGCATGAGGTGACTCGTTAATGAACCATTACACTTTATAAAGAAATTCTTTATGTATATGAAAGTAAATGAATAATATTTGAGATTCATTGATCATGTATGAACTGTGATGTAATAACATATGTGGACTACATGTTTAGGGTGTTACCGATAGTACTTGTGAAGATTTTCTGCTTTCCAAGTCCGGGGCAGGATTTTTCCATCTGAATCATTGAGCTTGAAGATTTCAGGCTTGATCATAGTAGCCACGATATATGGGCATTCACAGAGAGGTGATAGTTTATTGCATTGGGGACCATGACCGGTGGCTTCAATGCTACATAAGACCAGTTAACCGATGGAGATAAGTCGAATCTTGACTCTCCGATTGAAGTGGCGAGCAATTCTTTTATGGTAAGAAGCAGCTATGAGGTGGGTCACATCGCGTGTTTCTAGGAGGAGATACAGATGTTGTCGGAGCTTTTCCTTGTTGCTATCTGAGCCGAATGTCTTAACTCCCTGGTTTGGAACTCTGATATCAACTTGGATAACTGCCTAAGTGCTGAAACACAAGTTATATTGAGTTTCCCCGGTTGGAGTTCGTGTGGTTATGTGATAGGCCCAAAGGGCGTTGTGCAGCTCTTCTACCCATTGCCCCCCAGCCTTCTCAAGTTGAGTTTTCAATTCTTTGAGTACCGTATGATTCGTCACCTCTATTTGGCCATTACTTTGGGAATGCACCACAACAGTGTGCACCAACTGAATGTGAAAATCCTTGCAGAATGATGTGAAGACCCTTTCAATGAATTAAGCCCCATAATCAGTGATAATCTTCGAAGGAAGCCCAAAGCGACAGATGATGTTTTTCCAGACAAACTATTTTGCATTTGCCTCAGTAATTTTGGTAAGAGGCTCTGCTTCTACCCATTTGGTGAAGTAATCGACAACTAAGATGATGAATTTTTGTTGTCCAGTAGCTATCAGAAATGACCCCATGATATCTACCCCCCATTGGGCGAAAGACCAATGACTTAAAAAAGATGTGAGTTTCACTGAAGGTGCATGTGCAAGATTGGAGTGTAGTTGACAATTCTTGCATTTTTGCTTAAAATCTAATGCATCTTGCTTGATCGTGGCCCAGTAGAAGCATTGCCTCATTAATTTAAGAGCAAGTGCACTGTCACCAAGATGCTCCCCACATATTCCAAAATGAACTTCTCGTAAAGCGTAATCAGCTTTAGATGGAGGAAGACACTTGAGATATGGACCTACAAATGCCTTCTTGTACAATTCATCCCCTATAAGGGTGAATTTGGCAGCCATGCGTCGGATACGAATTGATATAGTAGAATCATCTGACAGTGTTCCATCTGGGAGGAAGGAGATGATGAGATCCATCCAAGATGACTCCCTTGGGTCATCTATAGACAATATCTCCCATGGGTCATGGATGCTAGGAAAATGTATCTCCTCAATATACATTCTTTTATAGAGATCTCCAGGTATTGAAGTTGCAAGCTTGGAGAGGGCATTAACTCGGGTATATTAATGAACTGACATGTTTCAATTTGGCAAAGAAGTGTTTTTACTAGACTGAGATACTGCACCAATTGTGAGTTATGAATGTCAAACTCTCCTTCTACTTGGGATGCAATGAGTTGAGAATCAATGTAGATAATCATGTTTCATACTTCACAGTTGATTGCAAGCTTTAATCAAGCGACAAGTGTTTCATATTCAACAACATTATTGGTGGTTGAAAATTTCAAACGAGTCCGTACTCCAAAATGTCTTTCTTTGGAGAGATAAGTATTATTTCTGCACTAGCTCCTAAGATTCCAGATGCTTCATCTACATATAGTATCCAATGAGGTGACAGTGGAAGAGAAGAGAGTTGTTCATCAGAGGTAGGCACTGTACACTCTACCACAAAGTCGGCCAACACTTGTGATTTGATGTTTGATCGTGGTAAATAGTGGATGTCAAATTCTTACAATTCCACTGACCATTTAACTAATCTTCTCAATGCTTATGGTCTTTGTAGGATAGCCTTCAAAGGAAGTTGCGTGTAAACACCAATAGTGTGATTCTGGAAGTACGGACGAAGTCTCCTTGCTGAGAATACCAGGGCTAGTGCAGCCTTGTCCTCCATCGGATAGTGGCTTTTTGTATCAGAGAGAACTTTACTGACATAATATATTGGTTTCTCGATTGTGTTTTTTATTCTAACAAGGACAGAGCTTATTACATGAGGTGAAATAACCAAATAGATATATAACATCTCCCCTTGGATGGGTTTTGAGAGAAGGGACAGTGAAACCATATATGTATTAAGTTGCTCGAAAGCGATCTGACGGTCATTTGTCCATTGAAAACCAGTGTTCCAAGCTCCTGTTAGTATTTTGAAGAATGACAAATACTTATCTCCAGAACGAGCTAAAAATCAAGATAGGATGGCTATACAACCATTCAATCGTTGCACCTCCTTGATGTTCCTTAGAGGCAATATCTCTCTCAACGCCTTGATTTTTTCTGGGTTTACTTCAATCCCACGATGGGTAACCATGAATCCCATAAACTTCCCTAATGAGACCCCAAAAACATATTTAGTCAGGTTAAGTCATAATTCATACTAACGAAGGAGTTGGAAACACTCCTCCAAATGAGAAATGTGGTGGGATGCTTCCAGACTTTTTACTAACATATCATAAGCATAAACCTTCATTGTATGCCCGAGAAGGCTTTTGAATATTATGTTCATGAATCGTTGATAAGTTGCACTAGTATTTTTTAACCTGAATGACATAACCTAATAACAGTACAAGCCCTTATATGTTTGAAAAGTTTTGGCCTCCTCGTCCATTGGGTTCATCTTTATTTGATTATATCCTGAGTTTGCATCCATAAACCTTATCATCTGATATCCAGACATGACATCGACGAGTTGATCTATGCGCGGGAGGAGAAAACTATCCCTCGGACAACCTTTGTTGAGGTATGTATAGTCGACACACATTCTTCATGAACCACTAGCTTTTTTTACCATGATGATATTTACTAGCCATGCAAGATGATGTACTTCTCGTATGAACTTTGCTTCAAGAAGCTTGTTGACTTCTTCTTCAACAGCTTGTGAGTGATTTGGGGGCAAAATTGTGCTTCTTCTGAATGACCGGTTTAAAGGTCGGGTCTACATTTAAAGAGTGCATGATTATTTCATGGTCAACTCTAGGCCTGTCGTTCGGAGTCCATGCAAAAATGTCTTGGTTCCTTTGGAGAAGATCTACATACTCCAACTTTTGCTCATCGAAGAGTAGGGAACCAAGTTGCACTGTTCTCGAGAGATGTTTGTCAGATAGTGAGATGTGAACCAAGTCTTCCACGGGAGAAGCCTGTTGAGATACATCTTCATCTTGAAGATCAAAGTTCTTAATGTTAAGTGTCATTAACGGGTGTGGCTGAGCTTGTCTGAGGTAGCATGATTGTGCTATCAATTGATCACCTTGCACGATGCCGATCCCTGTTGGGGTTGGAAACTTGATCTTCAAGTGTGTTACAGAAGTCACGATGTCAAAGATTGATTATAGTGGTCTCCTGAAGATGGCATTATATGTCGATTCTGATTTGACAATTATGAACTAGACTGAGTGGGTTATCTGTCCAGAAAAATCTCCCGAGACAATAGGGAGATTTATTGTTCCCTTGACCCTCACTGGTCAATTATCAAAATTATATAATTGTCCGGATGTAGGTTGAAGTCTTTCCCCTGTCAATCCCAAACTGAAGAAAGTTGAATAGAACAAGACATCGACTGAGCTCCCATTGTCGATCAAGATCCGCTTTACGTTATAACAGGGCTCTCCAATTCCTGTGCTAATGACAAGAGAATCTTGGTGGGAGACTCAAACTCCTTCCAAATCAGAATCATCAAAAGTGATAGCTTGAGGCGCAATTTCTTCTGCATTGGTTCACCAGGTATAGTGAGAAGGACTTGATCATTCAGCAATGGACCTTCTGCAATTGTTTGAATTTTGCCCATGACTGAGTGACTCCCATGTTGTTGTCTTTGTGTTTGTTGCCCCCAGTATGAACATTATCGTTATCAGCTAGTTTGTTTTGTATAAATCAACCAAGATATCCCTGTTAGATCAACCTTTCAATTTCTTTCCTAAGGAACTTACATGCCTCAGTGGTATGACCACGACTTCAATGAAAATGACAGTATTATTCTTGATTTCCCGAGTTAGGTTTTAGAGGGTGAGGTCACTTAACAACTTGCTCATCTTTGATAGTCATTAAGACATTAGCATGTGACGTGTTGAGTGGTGTATACTCTTTCTTGGGTCGATATTCAATTCGTTGGCCTGCAAGTTAAGGAAGTATGTCGAGATTCCTCTATTGTTCAGACTTTCTCCATTGCAAAGATTGATTATTATCTCCAGTGTTACCTTTGTGTTTTCCCCCAAAATTCTCAAATTGTTCCTTATGTGCACTGATGGCCTCGTCTGCAGTGATTTGGTCCTCAATACGGTGGACAAGGTTGGCATAAGAACAAACTATCTCCCGCATCAGTGATGAGTAGATGGGTCCTGGGCGAAGCCCCCCAAGGAAAACTCCCATAAATAACTCTGAATCTACTGCTAAAATTTGACGGGCTTCAGTAGAAAACCTGCGGAAGTAGTCTTTGAGTGACTCTCATTCACTTTTATGAATTCCCGAGAGATGGGATGAATCCTTGATGATCCTTCAATTTGTTATGAACTGCTCCGCGAATAGTTTGACAAGCTCGTTAAAGGTGTTTACAGTGCCCTCCGACAGAGAGTAGAACCAAATTCGAGCTTATCCTTTAAGAGTAGCCGAAAACTGTTGACACTGAATGTGCATAATAGGTCGATAATGATCAATATGCTCGTAAGGGTCGGTTGTCCCTTCATAAGTATCAATGTTCGAAAGCTTAAAGCCTGTTGAGATGGGGTGTTGGAGGACCGCATCCGCTACCGGAGAAGATTCATGGATGTTACAGTGAGCGTAGAAGCGATCTTTTATCTTTAAGGGGAACTCTTCCCCGACGAGGTGTCGTTGTTCATTACGAATGACATTATCTGAAATGACAGGAAGATGTGGCGATGTCGAGTGAGCTGCACGAGATGAGTGAGTGGAACTTGAGGTATCTAGGAGTTCAACATCACGACCTGACATGGGATGTGTTCCTTCGTTAGGAGGCGGGTCAGTATGAGTTCCTTCGAGCGGTATGTTTCTCTTACATTGTGGATCTAATGGTGTAGGTAGTGGTTGTTGAGCCCCGCGTAGGAGTTGTAGGATCTCTAGTTGAGACTCCCCCTTCTAAACATTCAATCGTCTATAGAAGGACCCAAAACACCTTCATTGGCATGATAACGTCTGCTAGGGCAGGAAGATGAAGAAGCATGCCGCCCTTGGCTTTGTGAGTGCTCCCTGGAACGATGTGCGTTGGAGCGGGATGCTCCATTGTCACGAACAATGTGTATGGTGGTCATGTAGTAAACCGTACAAGTACTTTAGTTGTGGGATAAAAACTTTCACACAGACGGAGCCAAACTGATGCGTGCTGGAAAATTCGAGGCGGTAGAGTAATGTATTATCGTCTTAGCGTTGCACGAAGATTTAACACACACTTAGATAAAAATGAAATAACCAGTGATGACACCAAAAGTTTTTACGTGGAAAACTCGTAAATGTAAAAAACTACGGGGCCTGAACCAATTATAAAAATCTTCTATATGTTAATGATTACAGTGACCCCTTGTCCCACAGACGAGAAAAGATTATTAGATTTTTAGATTACAACGTCGTCTGCTGTTGTCCGGTCAACGGTGGTCACCGATGATCGACTGTGGATGATAGTCAACGGTAATCGACGGTGATCGATGGTTGTCGGTGGTGGTCGATGGAGGTCGGCGGTGGTCGCTGATGATCGGTGGTGGTCGACGAAGGTCAATGATGACAGGGATGATGTTGGACTTTAGCTTTTTCTCAAAGCCTCAAGTTCTTTCTCCAGCCTCCTCTCCTCATGTGAAGGGTGGAGCTCTATTTATAGTGTTTTAGGTGCAGTTAATGTAGGAATATAAACCATTTTGATAGGGCGGTCCGAAGAGCTTCCCTATATTAGATGATGTATGATTGACATTTGAGCGCCTTAACAATGTCAGAATTGTGCAATTTTGAGCTTGTTGGATTCATCTTGTCGAGACGCTCGATTTGACTATAGATTCGCTAGATTTGACATCCGTTTGTCCTTTCAAATGCCTCCGAACTTCCTCCAAGAATGATTTAATCACTAAATCTAGGCCTGATTTGACTGGGATTAGACTAACTTTGAAATCATTAGATCCGTCTCTTCCAGTCGATCAGTTTGACTATATGTTTACTAAATTTGGAGCTTTGAATTACTTCTTATCAAGATTTGAATATTCTTTGCTCAAAATATTGTCTTGAGANTGACTGCAAAGTGAGAAAATTGTGGAGGGGTGTCCAAGCCCATAAGTTGATCCGTGAACGATCATGCCCAAATCCGACTTCAAAATTATAGATCCAATGTCAATCGGCAGTCCCCTTTGGATGTAGTAATTCAAAATGACACTTTCTTTAGAAACTTTATGTATCTTCATTGTCGGTAACAGTTTCGCAGAAATGAAAAAGTGCCAATGTTTAGAAATGGGATTCAGGAGTGTTGCAGAAAAACTAAGATACCCGTTTTCTCTTATTTCTGAATCGTCAGTTTCGTCCTTTAAATACTGATAAGTTTCATTCATCTGGTTTCTCTTTGGGATGAAATTGGAATAGTGGCAGACAAAACATTTTAAATTTCATTCATCTGGTTTCTCGTTGGGACGAAATTAGAATAGTGGCAGAAAGGAACATTCTTTCATATATAACTCATTGATCCGTGCAGGAGTGAAAGTGATCCATCTTCCTCGCACATAAACAACTCCTTGGTTGATTCCATGTAAATTTGCATAAAATTCTTTTACTACTTGAACCACTACGGCGGTAGTAGTGTAGCACAACACTTCCCATCTTTGCCGTACTATCGTTTCTTCAATATCCATCATGGACTCTTCCCATCTTCACCGCACTATCATTTCTTCAATATCCATCGTGGGATTATTCAATCCGCATTCACGAATCCTCGTTCTTTGATTAATCTTTTCTTCGTCAGCAACTTGTTGAAGATTCGTTGCACTTCTACACTAATAAACTTCCACCTATTGAAAACTCGCATTCTGGGATTATCAGAGGAATTGGATGCCATAGGAATGAAATTGGTAGAGTTTTACTTCATTTTTGGAGGGAAAATATGGATTAGAATTCGAATTTTTGAGTTTAAAAAGACAATTCCCGCCAAAAAACCGTCAAAAATCGCCACTCAAACACAAGAAACCTTCATCTTACCGGTCTCACCGTCGGCACGCTTCTGTATTAATTTTGTCTGGACTTTCGGGAAAAACCAGTCATCAGTGGCGTCGAGGGCATCGTCGGCGCCCAAGGCAAAATTTTCACAGTTTCGCTTTGGTCCGAATGCGTTCAAATTTTTCTTCATGGATCCAATTTTTAAGATGTTTCAAGGTAAATAAGAATAGTAGAGCTTAATACTACCATTAACTAGCAATAATCTCAAATAAAAACTTAGCACAGCAAATGACCCTAACCAATGAGACTTCAATTTTCTAGGGAATAACTTCAGCCTAGTATTGTAAAGCAAAACTTCTTGTCCTGGTTCCAAGTTCTTTTGGTTAATCTTCCGATCATGCGATAACTTTAATTTTTCTTTATAAATTGGGTCATTATCATAATATTTTTTTCTTAATTCTTCCAATTCATTCAATTGTAACAATCTCTTCTTACCAGCATCTTTCAAATTATAATTGAATTCTTTAATCGCCCAATATGCTTTATGCTACAATTCTACTGGTAAGTGACAAGTCTTNATTCTTTCCAAAAATCAGTCTGTAAGGAGTCATTCCAATAGGAGTTTTATAAGCAGTCCTGTAAGCCCATAATGCAGTATCCAATTTAGTGGACCAATCTATTTNAAACAAATCCACTAGATAAGTGTTTACAAAACCATAAGATAATGAATAACACAATACTTAGCTTTTTCCCTTAAAGGAAAGAAGAAAATCTCTCCCACAAAGTCTCCCGTCGATCCATGCAATGCTAGAATATCTCCTTACAAATTCTCTCAAAATCTCCTCTTCAATCTCTCCAAAATGGTAGAAATCGACATTTCTACTACTATTCTAAGAAACTCAAACTTTCTCCACACTTTTCCTAACATCCCTCTCATAAAAACCCTACTATTCTAACCTGAATTCGTTCTTTTACAGTGTAGGGACGAAGTATGAAGAGTTGCCACAAGAATCCTTTCAAAAAGCGTCCAAATACGGTTAATTTTGACCCATAACCGCCAAAAGTCGATTCATAGTCGTCTCGGGTGTCGTCGGCAGGCTCAAGGACGCTACTAGAAGATTTAAATTCAAGCAATGGTGTCAAAAATCTTGACTGCGACTTTATATATATGTGTTTGATTTAATAAAGATGTATATGTATATTATTCAATAATGTCAAAGTTGAATTTGTCAACGCAAGTATACGTATCACTCAAGTAATATAGGGCTCTAATGGAGTCCTAATTATTGATCCCACAGGGAGAAATAAAATACTATGGACTAAGGCTTAGTAAAAAGTAATACTTCAACTACAACAATGACGTTCAATTTTATACTACGGACTAAGGCTTAATAAAAAGTAATACTTCAACTACAACGACGACGTTCAATTTTCTTATCTGTCACTAATAACCTTTGAAATAAGTAGATAATTTGAATAACTAATAAATAACTAAAAGGGTTTAATTTGTGATATTCAATATATAAGAAAACATCCTTCTCCTTGTCAAGAAATTATAATGAATGATAAAATGAATTAGTTCAATTTATATTGTGTCAAATAAGAGCATTCCTATTCTTTACCCTTTGGTCCAGGCATAAAAAACATTGACTAATCATATGTTTGGTTACTGATTCTGCGGCTAGGCTTGGAGGATATCGGCTCTCACTTCGGAGCTCCCACGTTCCCCTCACTTGAGGGCTAACATCTACACATCAGCACCCAAACGATAGGACTGAATTGGGGATTTTAGTATGTCACTCTAAAATCTCCAATTCTACGCCCGATGCTAATATTTCCCTATTTATTTGCACCCAACTTCCAAGGACTTTGACCTCCCTGAATATTGGATGTAATCTTCACTTTAGTTGTAAAACTCAACATATTTTGACAAATCAATTGGCTAGATTGAAAGTAATTAAGATTGAAGTGAAAAGATCATCATAATTTTTTAAACATTTTTATGACTTCACCAATTCAAATCACCATNAGTAAATAACTTATCTCTAATTTCTCCCCAAGAACACTCCTCAAAGTTCCTTTGAATCTCTTCCTTTCTTTATAGCACACAGAATTCCTCTTCGAAGTAGTAAGAAANACAACAAAACTCGGAATTCATATATAAAATCAAAGTCATACAAACTATAACAAGTAAATAATTTATCTCTAACTTTTTCTTNTAAGAAAGAAGAAATCTCTCACTTTTCCTCCACTCTTACAATCTCTCGAAGAATTCCTCACAATTGTTACACACTATTGGAAATTCTATACACTAATGGTAACCTCTAAGGCCTCTTGCACTCTTCTATTTTTGGCCAAATTGTTCTTTTAAAGTTGTGATGAGCTTTCCCAAGAGTGTCCTAAGCATCCCTTCAAAATTTGGCCTTATCCAAAGCTTGAGTAGGCATAACCATCGATCTCGCCGTTGGCGGCCTCGAGGGCACCGTTGGCGGGCTTTTGGAGAATTTTGTCCTGTAGTCTCGGGAAAATTTTTCCGTCGGCGGCGTCAAGGGCGCCGTCGGCGGCCTAGTTCAAATCTTCACAGTTTGGTCGTTTTCGCTCCAAATTCACTCCTTTCTGTATCTTTTTGCTCAAATTACCCTAATTCATCATTCCTGCAACAAAACATAAAAAATACCTTTCTTTAAAGTGCAATATTTTCAAAAATAGTATAAAATAGGTATTAAAATCTCAACATATTTTCCTTTGGTCAAAATCCCTTAAAGTGCAATATCATTAAAACAGTATAAAATAGGTATGAAAATCTCAACATATTTTCCTTGGGTCAAAATCCCATAACTAACTATTACTTGTCCTCAAGTAATTTTAGTACTATATAAAAGTTATGATCTAATGCAGTAAATTTTTAATTCAGAAATACTATGAGTTTGACTTAAATAAATATAATAGTGAAATTTTCAGAAAAAATTCAAGTAATTGAATTAATTCTGTAGCCACCAAATTATCTAGTCATTAATTTTANCTTTACAACACACAAAATTCCTCTTCGAAGTAGCAAGAAGGAAGAAATCTCTCACTTTCCCTCCACTCTTACGATTTCTCGAAGAATTCCTCACAATTACACGCTCTAGCAAGCTCTCTACACACTAATGAAACCTATCTAACTTCCAAGACTCTTCTATTTTCGGCCAAAATCTTCTCTTTAAAGATGTGGATGAGTTTTCCAAATAGTTGCTCATGCACCCCTCCAAAATCCGACCTTATCCATTGTACAAGTACACATAACCGTCAATCCCGCCGTCGGCAGTCTCGATGACGCCGTCGGCGGCCTTCTGGAGATTTTGTCCTGCAGCCTCGGGAAAATCTCGTTGTCGGCGACGTCGATGGCGTCGGCGGCGCCCTAGTGCAATTCTTCACATTTTGGTCATTTTTGCTCCAAATTCGCTCTTTTTTACATCTTTTTTGCTCTATTGACCTTAATTCATCATTCATGCAACAAAAGATAAAAAATATCTTTCTTTAAAGTGTAATATCATTAAAAACAGTATACA
Organism: Phalaenopsis hybrid cultivar; assembly: GCA_002079205.1. Classification (NCBI taxonomy): domain Eukaryota; kingdom Viridiplantae; phylum Streptophyta; class Magnoliopsida; order Asparagales; family Orchidaceae; genus Phalaenopsis; species Phalaenopsis hybrid cultivar. The sequence continues at coordinate 393,473 of JXCR01010923.1, read as the reverse complement.
AGAGATATGAAAATCTCAACATATTTTACTTTGGTCAATCCCCTCGCACGATGTCGATCCCTACTGGGGTCGGAAACTTGATCTTCAAGTGTGTTATAGAAGTCACGATGCCAAAGATTGATTATAGTGCTTCTGAAGATGACATTATATGTCGATTCTGATTTGACAATGATGAACTAGACTGAGTGAGTTATCTGTCAAAAAAAATGTCCCAAGACAATAGGGAGATTTATTGTTCCCTCGACCCTCACTAGTCAATTATCAAAACTATATAATGGTCCGGATGCAGGTTGAAGTCTTTCCCTTGTCAATCTCAAACTGAGAAAAGTTTAATAGAACAAGACATCGACTGAGCTTCCATTGTCGATCATGATCCTCTTTACGTTATAACAGGGCTCTCCAATTCCTGCGCTAATGACGAGAGGATCTCGGTGGGGGACTCGGACTCCTTTCAAATCAAAATCATCAAAAGTGATAGGCTTGAGGCACAATTTCTTCTGCATTGGTTCACCAGGTATAGTGAGAAGGACTTGATCATTCAGCAATAGACCTCCTGCAATTGTTTGAATTTTGCCCACGACTAGGTGACTCCCATGTTGTTGCCTTTGTGTTTTTGCCCCCCAATATGAACATTATTGTTATCAACTAGTTTGTTTTGTATAAATCAACCAAGATATCCCTGTTAAATCAACCTTTCAACTTACTTTCTAAGGAACTTACATGCCTCAGTGGTGTGGCCATTACTTCGATGAAAATGACAGTATTGTTCTTGATTTTCGGAGTTAGGTTTTAGGGGGTGAGGTCACTTAACAGCTTGCTCATCTTTGATGGCCATCAAGATGTTGGCACGTGACGTGTTGAGTGGTGTATACTCTTTATTGGGTCGATATTCAGTTTGTTGTCCTGCAAGTTGAGGAAGTATGTCGTGATTCCTCTGTTGTTCAGACTTTCTCCATTGCAAAGATTGAATATTATCTCCAGTGTTACCTTTGTGTTTTCCCTCAAATTTCTCAAATTTTTCCTTATGTACATTGATGGCCTTGTTTGCAGTGATTTGGGCCTCACACGGTGGACAAATTCGGTATAAGAACAAACAATCTCCCGCATCAGTGATGAGTAGAAGGGTCCTGTGAGAAGCACCCCAAGGAAAACCCCCCTAAGTAACTCTGGATCTACTCCTTGAATTTGATGGGCTTCAGTAGAAAACCTGTGGAAGTAGTCTTTGAGTGACTCTCCTTCACTTTTACGAATTTCCGAAAGATGGGATGAATCCTTGATGATCATTCAATTTGTGATGAACAGCTCCGCGAACAGTTTGACAAGCTCGTTAAAGGTGTTTACAGTACCCTCCAACAGAGAGTATAACCAAGTTCGAGCTTGTTCTTTAAGAGCAGCCGAAAACAGTTGACACTGAATGTGCATGATAGTTCGATAATGATCAATATGCTCGTAAGGGTCAGTTGTCCCTTCATATGTATCGATGTTCGGAAGTTTAAAGCCTGTTGAGATGGGGTGTTGGAGGACCGCATCCGTTAAGGGAGAAGATTCATGGATGTTACGATGAGGATATAAATGATCTTTTTCCTCTAAGCGGAACTCTTCCCCGACGAGGTGTCGTAGTTCATTATGAATGACATTATCTGGAATGACAGAAAGATGTGGCGATGTTGGGTGAGCTGCACGAGATTGATGAGTGGAACTTGAGGTATCTAGGAGTTCAACATCACGACCTGACATGGGATGTGTTCCTTCTTTAGGAGGCGGGCCGATATGAGTTCCTCCGAGCGGTATGTTTCTCGTACGTTGTGGATCTAATGGTGTAGGTAACGACTGTTGCGCCCTGCGTACGTTCAATCTTCTATAGAAGGACCCGAAACACCTTCATTGGCATGATAACGTCTTACAGGGTAGGAAGATGAAGAAGCATGCCGCCCTTGGCTTCATGAGTGCTCCCTGGAACGATGGGTGTTGGAGCGGGATGCTCCATTGTCACGAACATTGTGTATGGTGGTCATGTAGTAAACCGTACAAGTACTTTATTTGTGGGATTAAAAATTTCCCACGGATGACGCCAAACTGATGCGTGCTAGAAAATTCGAGGCGGTAGAATAATGGATTATCGTCTCAGCATTCCACGAGGATTCAACACACACTCAGATAAAAGTGAAACAACCGGTAATGACACCAGAAGTTTTTACATGAACAACTCAAGGTAAAAAACCACGGGTCCTAGACCAATTATAAAAATCCACTATATGTTAATGATTACAGTGACCCCTTATCCCACTGACGAGAAATGTTTATTAGATTTTAGATTGCAGCGTCGCCTGATGTTGTCCGGTCAACGGTGGTCTTCGATAATCGACTGTGGATGACAGTCAATGGTGATCAACGGTGGTCGATAGTTGTCGGCGGTGGTCGCCGGTGATCGGTGGTGGTCTACAAAAGTCGACGATGACAAAGATGATGTTGGACTTGAGCTCTTTCTCAAAGCCTCAAGTTTTCTCTCCAGCCTCCTCCCCTCATGTGAATGGTGGAGCTCTATTTATAGTGTTTTAGGTGCAATTAATGTAGAAATAGAAACCATTTTGATCGGACGGTCCGGAGAGCTTCCCTCGATCAGATGGTGTCTGATGGACATTTGAGTGCCTTAACGATGCCAAAATTGAGCAATTTTGAGCTCGTTGGATTCTTCTTGTCGAGATGCTCGATTTGACTATAGACTCGCTAGATTTGACATCCGTTTATCCTTTCAAATGCCTCTAAGCATCCTCCAAAAATGATTTAATCACTTAATCTAGGTCTGATTTGATTGGGATTAGACTAACTTTGATATCATTAGATTCGTCTCATCGAGTTGGTCAATTTGACTATAAGTTTACTAAAATTGGAGCTCTGAATGACTTTTTTATTAATATTTGAATATTTTTTTCCTCAAAATATTGCCTCGAGATTCATGTCGGATGATTAAAATTTATTGGTGGCGTATCACTATCTAAGTGTTTTTTTAATTGTTTAGAAGTCTTGAAACTATTAGAGATGGAGATCACTGATTTATTTTTCAAAAATTTGTTTATTTTTAAACAATGGACATCAAAATTTTGTCATCTTAAAGAGAATTTCATGGAAATATATATTTGGATTAAACTTCCTAATATTTATCTTACCTATTAAGTACACAATTAAAACATTAGAATCAATATTTAACTAAAATAGGCTTATTCCACCCGAACAAAGTAACCTCATAAGTAGACCAGTCTAAATAAATTCAATTTGATACTGATACTGATACCAATTCAGAGCTCTGATACCAATTTTGTCATCTTAAAGAGAATTTCATGGAAATATATATTTGGATTAAACTTCCTAATATTTATCTTACCTATTAAGTACACAATTAAAACATTAGAATCAATATTTAACTAAAATAGGCTTATTCCACCCGAACAAAGTAGCCTCATAAGTAGACCACTCTAAATAAATTCAATTTGATACTGATACCAATTTAGAGCTCTGATACCAATTTTTTTATCTTAAAGAGAATTTCATGAAAATATATATTTGGATTAAACTTCCTAATATTTATCTTTGTTGTTGGTTTGAAACTGGAATTTCTAAAATTATAAATAAAGTTGGAATCTCTTTGTTTGCTAATGCTCTAACAACCAGGAATTCGAGATTAACTTTGGCTAGATTTAGTGTTTAAATTTCAACAAAATATATATTACATGAATATATCATGATATATGTGAGGGATAAAGATGTTGAACAACAATTCATCTTTGAGTGGAACCCAGTTCCTCGCAAAATTTGTGACAACTTTACTCACGAACCTATTTCTTACCTCAAAATAGCCCAACTGCAAGCAATCTAATTATCCCAGGTGATATAAACTCAAGAGGTCACATATAGTGATATCCTTGCTAGAATAAGTACACAATTAAAACATTAGAATCGATATTTAACTAAAATATGCTTATTCCACCTGAACAAAATAGCCTCATAAGTAGACCAATCTAAATAAATTCAAGTGTAGCCTTTCATCCTGACTAAAGTTCATGTTCTATCATAATCACATTTCATATTTTGTACAAAGAAGTGAAAAACAAATGCTTAAAATATTGAAATATTTGCATACATACCAATTAATTTCTCTATAATTAAGTATCAATCACATAAAATTTTAATTCTTACATACATACCGGCATGTCTATGCACGAAAAAAAAGATGTTTTTTAATGTCATAAGAAATGTAAACAAGTAAAAGTTTGGTCACGCATCTAAATAAAGAAGNATTTGGATTAAACTTCCTAATATTTATCTTTGTTGTTGGTTTGAAACTGGAATTTCTAAAATTATAAATAAAATTAGAATCCCCTTGTTTGCTAATGCTCTAACAACTAGCAATTCGAGATTAATTTTGGCTAGATTTAGTGTTTAAATTTCAACAAAATATATATTACATGAATATATCATAATATTTGTGAGGGATAAAGATGTTGAACAACCAATTATCTTTGAGTGGAACCCAGTTCTTCACAAAATTTGTGACAACATTACTCACGAACCTATTTCTTACCTCAAAATAGCCCAAGTGCAAGCAATCTAATTATCCTAGGTGATATAAACTCAAAAGGTCACATATAGTGATAACCTTAATAGAATAAGTACACAATTAAAACATTAGAATCAATACGTAACTATAATAGGCTTATTACACCCGAACAAAGTAGCCTCATAAGTAGACCAGTCTAAATAAGTTCAAGTGTAGCCTTTCAACCTGACTAAAGTTCAAGCTCTATCATAATCACATTTCATATTTTGTACAAAGGAGTGAAAAAAAATGCTTAAAATATTGAAACATTTGCATACATACCACTTAATTTCTCTATATTTAAGTATCAATCACATAAAACTTCAATTCTTACATACATACCGGCATGCCTATGCATGAAAAAAACATGTTTTTTAATGTCATAAGAAGTGTAAACAAGTAAAATTTTGGTCACGCATGTAAATAAATAAGAATTGGGCAGCATGTATGTAAATGCATCCAAAAAATTCCTTTCGGGCCCAACTCCAAGCCCATGGCCCAGACTAAACGAGTTCCAGGGTTTTAATAAAAAGCCCTTCCTTCTCCCTTGAACCTCGGCTCACTACCCGTACCGGCTTTATCTTCAAGCCGCGAGAAGGGCAGGGAGTTGGAAGCTTGTGAGGCCAGTAGCTANACTACCCGTACCGGCTTTATCTTCAAGCCGCGAGAACGGCAGGGAGTTAGGAAGCTTGTGAGGCCAGTAGCTGCCTTATCGCATCCTTCCGCCGAGCTTCCATGGCCTCCAATGTCTGCGGTTCCTCTCTCTTCCAGAACTTCTCTGCATCCTCTCTCGACNACCTTATCGCATCCTTCCGCCGAGCTTCCATGGCCTCCAATGTCTGCGTTTCCTCTCTCTTCCAGAACTTCTTCTCCGCATCCTTTCTCGACCTTCACAGGAGAGTCTCTGTATTCCCTTCACTACCTCCCTTTCCATTCGAAAAAAACCATGTCTGCTTGCTTAGGGCTTCTTCCTCCCCGGCCCCCAGGGCTTTTGATGCCTGCCACTGCTTGTTGAGGAGCTCGAGGGGCCTCCGGCTAGTCGTGCCTTCAGCCATCGCTTCTCCCAACTCGGTGCTTAGCGAGGAGGCCTTTAAGGGGCTCGGCGGCTTCAAGGGCTCTTCTTCTCTAGACGAAGACGAAGATGAAGAGTATCAGTTCGGAGAGGATATGTCGGAAGGGGATAAGGACGAGCTCGATGTTTCCAGGCTAGGCTTGCCGGAACAGCTTGTCGATATTCTTCAGAAACGAGGGATTACCCACCTCTTTCCCATTCAGGTAACGAGTAATTGATGCTGATTCCCTGTATTATAAAAAAAATTAATTTTTTTTAAAACTTGTTCGTTTTATGTTTCCTAATGTCCGCTTTTACAGAAAGCTCTTCAGTTTTTTTTCCCCATTTCTACTCTGTAATTACTTTGTCTATGTGAAAAGTTAAGTTCTTGTCGAGTCAAGGTTTATTCCTATGCAAGAATTACAGAAAATATGGTTATAAACTGAGGGATTCGATATTCCCAAAGATGGGAATTGTGTTAATGAATGAGTTTGATGCCCGCGGATTTTGCTAGCATCGCTTGTTAACCCATTACATTAATTGGGCAGCTTCTGTGTTTAGTAGCTTCAGAGTTCAAATTTATGATTTTAGTTGTTAACCTGTAATTTTAAACTTTATCAAGTGTTAAGATGCTAGTTTATAAACATTCCAAACGGGAATATTTCTTTGATGCTAATAATTTTTGTGCTATTGTCATTATTCTTATTCTCTGGTGCTGGATGCCATGCCTGAATTTAATGATTTTCTACTCAATAAACTCGCTTCACTTCAGAGGGCTGTGTTGCTACCTGCTTTGGAAGGAAGGGACATTATTGCCCGGGCCAAAACAGGTACAGGGAAAACTTTGGCTTTTGGTATTCCTGTCATAAAGAAGCTAACCGATGATGACAAAAGCATAAGAAGGTTTGCATTAGCTGTTTTCTTTTGATTTTTAATTTATATGGAAATTTACATACGTATCACACAATTCTTATGGCTTTATATATCCAGCACCTAAAGTTCGATATTTACATTTATAACACCTTGGTGCTATATATGCATGAAAAGGTGCATTTAGCTTCAAAAAAGTTAGTAAAAGTGCTATTTTTGATGTGATGTTGAGTGTTACGAATGTGATATGATCCTAGGTAGAAAACGGCACACTTTTCCATAAAAATAGGGCAAACACAAATTTTTATTACAATGATCCAAACAACTCACAAGAATACAAACAATAAGACCTATCATTTGAGAGGTAGGCGATCTCTCTCAATTCTTATAAATTAANGCATAAGAAGGTTTGCATTAGCTGTTTTCTTTTGATTGTTAATTTATAGGGAAATTTACATACGTACCACACGATTCTTATGGCTTTATATGTCCAGCACCTAAAGTTCGATATTTACATTTATAATACCTTGGTGCTATAAACATATGCATAAAAAGGTGCATTTAGCTTAAAAAAAGTTAGTAAAAGGCTATTTTTGATGTGATGCTAAGTGTTACGAATGTGATGCGATCCTAGGTAGAAATCGGCACATTTTTCCATAAAAATAGGGCAAACACAAATTTTTATTGCAATGATCCAAACAACTCACAAGAATACAAACAATAACACCTATCATTTGAGAGGTAGGCGATCTCTCTCAATTCTTATAAATTAAGAGGTAGTAAATTTCTTCCAAACCCTAGACCTAAGACTCACAACTTAATCCCATGCATAACCCTAACCCTAGACATAACAAACCTATTTATACCCAACAAAAAAATAATAAAAGACTAAATTTCCCTTAGGTGTAGAAAAAAACAAATTTGCCCTTGGGTTAGGGGCTCTCGTAACAATACTCCCCCCAAAAGATACCTTGTCCTCAAGATGGGTAAAAATGAGAGTGTTCCTTCCCCACAACTGTTTCTCTTTCTTCATTCTTTGACTCCTCATCCTGCACTATAAGAACTTGTAATATTCGATCATTGCAACGGTGTCTTGGGGTAAACTTCTCATCACACCGAAAACATAACCCATTGGCTTGCTTCTCCCGAATCCATAAGGCACTTGAATGTTGCTCCTAGTCGTGGTCTATTATTCATGTCCCGTGCAACATTTCTCTGAACTTCCATTGTTTGAACTTTTGACATCGTCTTGGTTACAGCAGTTCCTTACAACACTCCATCTGTGTTGCTTCTGCTGGCTTTCTTCACCTGGTTCTTGTCTTCCACCATCTGAGCTAACTCCATCATCTCTCTCAATCCCCACTATTATAGTAGTTGGAGTGTTGCCCATGTGTTGGGCTTTAATTCTTTTATGAAATTCCCCTCCATTTCTACTTCAGAAATCCTTTGCAGTCGTTCAGACAATAATTTAAATCACTTCATATATTCTATGACCGTACTGAGTCAAAATATAGAATTGCTCGTGTAAATCTCCTTCCCGAATGACCCTGAAACATTTCAACAAACAATCCTTAAATTCTTCCCACAAACTAATCGGGTATCCAGACTCTCTCCGTTGAAACCACGTTAAGGCTTTCTTCTACAAACACAATCCTGCCTCAATGAGTTTCTCTTCCCCATCTAACCCATACCGCCCAATACAACAACCAATGTGCGTCTTCCTGCTCGAAGATTGATATGTTCAACTTTCTAACTCTAACATCTCCACCACAACTTCATCTTCTTTTGTTGTTTCCCCACATGTATCGAGGGTAAAACTCCATTCTTTGATCATATCCCCTCAGTGTTTCTCTTCCTTCTTCTTCATGTTCCTCCATACCTCTGACATAATCTACTTTCTATGTGTAGGCCTAATCGCCTCCATTAGAAATCTCTAATTCACCCCCTAATAGGAGCCCTGAGAGGGCTTTGTGATGGTAGTTGTTTTCCCCATCATGTTCCACATGTTCAATTTCTTTTCTTTTCGTTCTCGCCATAAATTCTCCAATTAACCTTTTGTTAGGGTTTACAAATTGACCTGTCGGCATGTTCTTGGATTGCATCTCAATTAGTCTCTTCAGTATTTCTTGAATTTTTCCCATGCTCTTGAATCGTCCTCCAATCGGTCTCCAAGGACGATAAGCTCTCTTATATGGCGGCGAACCTTTCTTCCATCACAGATTTGATTTGACTCATATCTTCCTCCAATTTCTTTTCCATATCTACTTTATTTGTTGCATCTCTTTCGGAAAAAAGATTTAATCTCAAAGACAAATTTTTATAACCTATAATCCCATCATCTCTCCTCAGCTATCTCTTATCACAACTGTACGTCAAATGAATATTTTCGAATCACGTCAATCCCGTCATCACTTCCCAGGTAGCACCTACTACGACTGTCCGTGCACAAATCGGCGTGATCTTGGAATATGGGAGCTTTTGTCTATGTTCTCCGCGATCCCAAAAGCTTTGGGTCTCTGTTCGCTGTGATCCCTCGCGATTGCCTTCTAGCTAGCTTTTGATCGTGATTGGATCGTGTTGAGGGCGCAAGAGGAAAAAGGAGAGCTTCGGGTTTTTGTGAGCCACTTCTAGTCGTTGCCTTCCCAACTAGATCTGATCGCGAGGAACAGTGTCACGATTTCTCTAGCTCGCTCGAATTGCGATTGTATCACTGCAATCACACTGCATCACGAGCGTCGATTATGCAGGAGTTGCTATTGCGACTGTAGCAGCCCGTCCCTTGCTTCCCTCTGCTATTTTGTACGTCGCGACACTTCCATCGACTGTTTCTTCTTTGAACGTCGTGATCACGGGATGTCACAATCTTTTATTTGTTTTCAGAGCTTTGTACTCGGAAATCGAGGGCTCCGTTAGTTGAAATCCTCGCCTAGGAAGCAACAATTTGCTTCAGCTTTCGCTAGAGTCGATGAATCCTCTTTTCTGTTGATCTGATTCCCAAAATCTTGATCTTTGAAACCAAATTGATACGATCCTAGGCAGAAATCGACACACTTTCCCACATAAATTAAGGAAAACACATTTTTATTGTAATAATATGACAATTCACACGAATACAAATGATAAACACCTACCATTCGAGCGTTTGACAATTTCTTCCAATTTCTATAATTCAAGAGTTAAGGAAATCTCTACCAAACCCTAGACCTAAGACTCACAATTCAATCTCATGCATAATCCTAACCCTAGTCATAACAAGTTTATTTATACCTAACAACAACAATAATAAAAGACTAAATAGCCCTTAAGCACAAAAAACAAATTTGCCCTTATGCTAGGCCCCCTCATAATATAATCTAAATATTAAAGTTTAGGTGTTAGATATATAAATACATAAGAATTATTTGGTATGTGTGTAAATGCCTCTAGTTTACACTAAATTTATCTCATTCATCTTAATTCTTATTAATCTTCTTACCTCTATTTGTGAAGGCGTGCTGGTCGTCATCCTCGCGTTCTTGTTCTAGCTCCTACTAGGGAGCTGGCTAAGCAAGTTGAGAAGGAAATAAAGGAGTCAGCACCATACCTTAACACCGTATGTGTTTATGGGGGTGTTTCTTACAATGTTCAGCAAAATGCTCTTACCCGAGGTGTTGATGTGGTTGTGGGAACTCCTGGTCGAATTATTGATTTGGTCAATAATGATAGCCTTCAGTTGGGAGAAGTTCAGTATTTGATCCTCGATGAAGCTGACCGGATGCTTGCTGTTGGATTCGAGGAAGATGTCGAAGTTATATTGGAAAAGCTACCATCGAAACGTCAAAATATGTTGTTTTCTGCCACAATGCCTGGTTGGGTGAAGAAATTGTCAAGAAAATATTTGGACAATCCTCTCACGATTGACTTGGTACTTTCTAATCTTTCTTTTTACGTGTGATGGTTCGACTTAGCGGCCTTCATTGTTTGGTTAAAACAAACTGAATCGAGTTCATTTGATTATTGGGTCTGGTTCTCAAATAATGATTTGGCTTCGTGCTTTAAAGATTTTAATGCTCGGTTTTTTATTTTTGTTTTTTGAATTGGTTTAAATAATCATTAAACTAAATAAACAGAGTAATAATATGATTTGGAAATGAAATTCACTTAGAAAGAAAATAAATTGAGTATATGACATTTTTATTTTAGTTTAGTTTGAAATTTTTTATTTTAAAGAGATTGTCAGAATATAAAAAAGAAAAATAAATTTTTAATTTTAAAATAGAACCTTATGTTTTAGTTATTTAGGCTTGGAATAGAACAAAATGGTAAATTTCAGTTTGCTCCAAACCAAACCAATTAAAATGAAATATTGAACGACATTTCGGATTGTTATTTGGCAACTGCTTTGTTAGTTTGTTTTTATGGATTTTGGTATTTGATTTGATTCGGTTAGACTGATTTGTTAACTAATTCATCTAAAATAACTGTTTGCACGTGCCTAGTTCTACTATCTTTTCAATTTATAATTTTTTTTCTGGAGAGCATGAAAGCTTAAGGTTTTTTGCAAATTAAAACGAAGTTCGTACTTATGGATGCATTTATACATGTCTATAATTGTTTTCTATTTTTAGCTTTTTGTCATACATCTTAGAACTTCCCATGTGCAAAGGACATGGAATAGAGAATGCTTTCTACCTTATTCTCACTCAATTTGTTTATAGTTCNGCATAAGAAGGTTTGCATTAGCTGTTTTCTTTTGATTGTTAATTTATAGGGAAATTTACATACGTACCACACAATTCTTATGGCTTTATATATCCAGCACCTAAAGTTCGATATTTACATTTATAACACCCTGGTTCTATAAACATATGCATAAAAAGGTGCATTTAGCTTCAAAAAAGTTAGTAAAAGTGCTATTTTTGATGTGATGTTAAGCGTTACGAATGTGGTACGATCCTAGGTAGAAATTGACACACTTTTCCATAAAAATAGGGCAAACACAAATTTTAATTGCAATGATCCAAACAACTCACAAGAATACAAACAATAAGACCTATCATTTGAGAGGTAGGCAATCTCTCTCAATTCTTATAAATTAAGAGGTAGTAAATCTCTTCCAAACCCTAGACCTAAGACTCACAACTTAATCCCTTGCATAACCCTAACCCTAGACATAACAAAACTATTTATACCCAACAAAAAAAAATAATAAAAGACTAAGTTGCCCTTAGGTTTAGAAAAAACAAATTTGCCCTTGGGTTAGGCGCTCTCGTAACAATACTCCCCCCAAAAGATACCTTGTCCTTAAGATGGGAAAAAATGCGAGTGTTCCTTCCCCACAGCTGTTTCTCTGTCTCCATTCTTTGCCTCCTTATCATGTACTATAAGAACTTGTAATATTCGATCATTGCAACAGTGTCTTGGGGTAACTTTTCATCACACCGAAAACATAACCCATTGGCTCGCTTCTCCCGAATCCATAAGGCGCTTGAGTGTTGCTCCTAGTCGCGATCTATTATTCATGTCCCGTGCAGCCTCCCTCTGAACTTCCACTGTTTGAACTTTTGACATCATCGTGGTTACAGTAGTTCCTTATGACGCTCCATCTGTGTTTGCTTCTGCTGGTTTTCTTCACTTTGTTATTGTCTTCCACCATCTGAGCTAACTCCATCATCTCTCTCAATCCCCATTATTTTAGTAGTTGGAGTGTTGCCCATGTGTTGGGCTTTAAGTCTTTTATGAAATTCCCCTCCAGTTCTACTTCAGAAATCCCTTGCAGTCGTCCAGACAATAGTTTAAATCTCTTCATATATTCTATGACCGTCCTGAGTCAAAAATATAGAATTGCTCGTGTAAATCTCCTTCCAAAATGATCCTGAAACATTCCAACAAATAATCCTTAAATTCTTCCCACAAACGAATCGGGTATCCAGACTCTCTCCGCTGAAACCACGTTAAGGCTTTCCTCTGCAAACACAATCCTGCCTCCATAAGTTTCTCTTCCCCATCTAACCCACACCGCCCGATACACAACCAATGTGCGTCTTCCTGCTCGAAAATCGATATGTTCAACTTTCTAACTCTAACATCTCCACCACAACTTCATCTTCTTTTGTTGTTTCCCCCATTTATCGAGGGTAAAACTCCATTCTTTGATCATATCCCCTCAGTGTTTCTTTCGCTTCTTCTTTGTGCTCCTCCATACCTCTGACATAATCTACTTTCTATGTTTAGGCCCAATCGCCTCTGTTAGAAATCTCTAATTCACCCCCTAATAGGAGCCCTGAGAGGGCTTTGTGATGGTAGTTGTTTTCCCCATCATGTTTCACATGTTCAATTTCTTTTCTTTTCGTTCTCGCCATGAATTCTCCAATCAACCTTTTGTTAAGATTTGCAAATTGACCTGTCGGCAGGTTCTTGGATTGCATCTCAATTAGTCTCTTTAGTATTTCTCGAATTTTTCTCATGCTCTCGAATCATCCTCAAATCAGTCTCCATGGATGATAAGCTCTCTTATATGGCGGCGGACATTCCTTCCATCACAGATTTGATTTGACTCATATCTTCCTCCAATTTCTTTTCTAGATCTACTTTATTTGTTGCATCTCTTATGGAAAAAAAATTAATCTCAAAGACAAATTTTTATAATCTATAATCCCATCATCTCTCCTCAGCTAGCTCTTATCACAACTTTACCTCAAATAAATATTTTCGAATCACGTAAATCCGGTCATCACTTCCCAGGTAGCACCTACTACGACTGTCCGTGCACAGATCAACGTGATCTTGGAATATGGGAGCTTCTGCCTATGTTCTCTGCGATCCCAAAAGCTTTGGGTCTTTGTTCGCCGTGATCCCTCACGGTTGCCTTCTAGCTAGCTTTTGATCGTGATTGGATCGCGTTGAGGGCGCAAGAGGGAAAAAAAAGAGAGTTTCGGGTTCTTGTGAGCCACTTCTAGTCGTTGCCTTCCCAGCTAGATCTGATCGCGATTGTATCGCGAGGAACAGTGCGTCACGATTTCCCCAACCCGCTCGAATTGCGATTGTATCGCTGCAATCACACTGCATCGCCAACGTCGATTATGCAGGTGTTGCTATCGCGACTGTAGCGGCCCGTCCCCTTGCTTCCCTCTGCGATTTTGTACGTCGCGACACTTTCATCGACTGTTTCGGCTTTGAACGTCGCGATCACTAGATGTCACAATCTTTTATTTGTTTTCAGAGCTTTGTGCTCGGAAATCGAGGGCTCCGTCTGTTGAAATCCTCGCCTAGGGAGCATCAATTTGCTTTAGCTTTCGCTAGAGTTGATGAATCCTCTTTTCTGTTGATCTGATTCCCAAAATCTTGATCTTTGAAACCAAATTGATACGATCCTAGGCAAAAATCGACACACTTTCCCACATAAATTAAGGAAAACACATTTTTATTGCAATAATATAACAATTCACACGAATATAAATGATAAACACCTACCATTCGAGCGCTAGACGATTTCTCCTAATTTCTATACTTCAAGAGTTAAGGAAATCTCTACCAAACCCTAAACCTAAGACTCACAACTCAATCTCATGCATAATCCTAACCCTAGTCATAACAAGTCTATTTATACCTAACAACAACAATATTAAAAGACTAAATTGCCCTTAAGCGTAGAAAAGACAAATTCTCCCTTATGCTAGGCCCCCTCGTAATATAATCTAAATATTACAGTTTAGGTGTTAGATTTATAAATACATAAGAATTATTTGGTATGTGTGTAAATGCCTCTAGTTTACACTAACTTTATCTCATTCATCTTAATTCTTATTAATCTTCTTACCTCTATTTGTGAAGGCGTGCTGGTCGTCATCCTCGCGTTCTTGTTCTAGCTCCTACTAGGGAGCTGGCTAAGCAAGTTGAGAAGGAAATAAAGGAGTCAGCACCATACCTTAACACCGTATGTGTTTATGGGGGTGTTTCTTACAATGTTCAGCAAAATGCTCTTACCCGAGGTGTTGATGTGGTTGTGGGAACTCCTGGTCGAATTATTGATTTGGTCAATAATGATAGCCTTCAGTTGGGAGAAGTTCAGTATTTGATCCTCGATGAAGCTGACCGGATGCTTGCTGTTGGATTCGAGGAAGATGTCGAAGTTATATTGGAAAAGCTACCATCGAAACGTCAAAATATGTTGTTTTCTGCCACAATGCCTGGTTGGGTGAAGAAATTGTCAAGAAAATATTTGGACAATCCTCTCACGATTGACTTGGTACTTTCTAATTTTTCTTTTTACGTGTGATGGTTCTACTTAGCGGCCTTCATTTTTTGGTTAAAACAAACTGAATCGAGTTCATTTGATTATTGGGTTTGGTTCTCAAATAATGATTTGGCTTCGTGCTTTAAAGAGTTTAATGCTCGGTTTTTTGTTTTTTGTTTTTTGGAATGGTTTAAATAATCATTAAACTAAATAAACGGAATAATAATATAATTTGGAAATGAAATTCATTTAGAAAGAAAATTAATTGAGTATATGACATTTTTATTTTAGTTTAGTTTGAAATTTTTTATTTTAAAGAGATTGTCAGAATATAAAAAAGAGAAATAAATTTTTAATTTTGAAATAGAACCTTATGCTTTAATTATTTAGGCTTGGAATAGAACAAAATGGTAAATTTCAGTTTGCTCCAAACCAAACCAATTAAAATGAAATATTGAACGACATTTCGGATTGTTATTTGGCAACTGCTTTGTTAGTTTGTTTTTATGGATTTTGGTATTTGATTTGATTCTGTTAGACTGATTTGTTAACTAATTCATCTAAAATATCTGTTTGCACGCGCCTAGTTCTACTATCTTTTCAATTTATAATTTTTTTCTGGAGAGCATGAAAGTTTAAGGCTTTTTGCAAATTAAAACGAAGTTCATACTTATGGATGCATTTATACATGTCTATAATTGTTTTCTGTTTTTAGCTTTTTGTCTTACATCTTAGAACTTCCCATGTGCAAAGGACATGGAATAGAGAATGCTTTCTACCTTATTCTCATTAAATTTGTTTATAGTTCGTTCCTAGTTTGCTTTGACCTTGATATTTTTCTGAATTTACTTTGTTTTCTCTTTATCTCTTTCATCTAGGTTGGTGAGGAAGAAGAAAAACTTGCTGAGGGAATTAAACTTTATGCCGTGTCAACAACTTCTACCTCGAAGCGTACAATTCTTAGCGACCTTATTACGGTATTTTAATTTTGTTTTTGTTCCTTAGAAGAAGCATATTTTTAGATTATGAGGATAATTTTAATAATGGTTTATGACTTTCTTAGGTATATGCCAAAGGTGGAAAAACCATTGTTTTTACACAGACAAAAAATGATGCTGATGAAGTATCACAAGCCTTAACAAATAGCATAGCCTCTGAAGCACTGCACGGCGATATATCGCAATATCAACGGGAGAGAACATTGAATGGTTTTCGTCAGGGGAAATTTACCGTGCTTGTTGCGACAGATGTTGCTTCTCGTGGTCTCGATATCCCAAATGTTGATTTGGTATGTTGATCTTGATAAACTTTTTCAGGGTCTCAAATTTCACTTTTTATATTTATACCACCGAAATCTTTCATGTCACATCAAAAATACCACTATATAATTTTGTATGTATGTCAAAATTAAAGCTTAGGTGTTAGATAGGAACTGAGCGGTATGATGTAAATCTTCCATTTATTTATTCTGAACATTGCTAGTATTTTCTATTGTATTATTCCNCTTCTCGTGGTCTCGATATCCCAAATGTTGATTTGGTATGTTGATCTTGATAAACTTTTTCAGGGTCTCAAAGTTCACTTTTTATGTTTATACCATCGAAATCTTTCATGTCACATCAAAAATACCACTATATAATTTTGTATTTACGTCAAAATTAAAGCTTAGGTGTTAGATAAGAATTGAGCGGTATGATGTAAATCTTCCATTTATTTATTCTGAACATTGCTACTATTACCTGTTGTATTATTCTCTATTTGCAATGTAAATATTTATCATGCATCATCTTTGGTAGTTTCCTTTCCATTTCCTGCAAATATCTATTTCATTTATGCTGGTTTACTTCATGCTCAGATATGATTTATAGATTTCAATTTCTTCGTGTAGATCATCCATTATGAGCTCCCAAATGATCCAGAAACATTCGTTCACCGCTCCGGTCGTACTGGACGAGCCGGAAAAGAAGGCACTGCTATATTGATGTTTACAAGCAGCCAGAGGAGAACGGTTAAATCTCTCGAGCGTGATGTAGGATGTAGGTTTGACTTTATAAGTCCTCCACAGATACAGGAAGTGTTGGAGTCATCGGCTGAGCAAGTTCTTGCTACGCTTCATGGCGTGCATTCTGAATCAATACAGTTTTTCTTGCCAACGGCGCAGAAGCTGATGGAAGAGAAAGGGGCCGATGCTCTTGCTGCTGCGCTCGCACATCTCAGTGGTTTTTCACAGCCGCCTTCATCTCGTTCTCTGATCAGCCACGAGCAGGTCTGGATATTAGTATTTTTGTATAAAAAAAAGTTCACAAACTTAGATGTTCCTCTCTCCTTGTGCAAAGCTTTATTTCTTCATGTTCATGACAGTCAGTTTTCGTACAATTTTTCTCTGCTATTCAATTAAACNCACAAACTTAGATGTTCCTCTCTCCTTGTGCAAAGCTTTATTTCTTCATGTTCATGACAGTCAGTTTTCGTAGATTTTTTCTCTGCTATTCAGTTAAATAGTGAGTTTCTACTGATTATATGNATGTTGATCTTGATAAACTTTTTCAGGGTCTCAAATTTCACTTTTTATATTTATACCACCGAAATCTTTCATTTCACATCAAAAATACCACTATATAATTTTGTATGTATGTCAAAATTATTGCTTAGGTGTTAGATAGGAACTGAGCGGTATAATGTAAATCTTCCATTTATTTATTCTGAACATTGCTAGTATTTCCTGTTGTATTATTCCCTATTTGCAATGTAAATATTTATCATGCATCATCTGTGGTAGTTTCCTTTCCATCTCCTGCAAATATCTATTTCATTTATGCTGGTTTACTTCATGCTCAGATATGATTTATAGATTTCAATTTCTTCGTGTAGATCATCCATTATGAGCTCCCAAATGATCCAGAAACATTTGTTCACCGCTCCGGTCGTACTGGACGAGCCGGAAAAGAAGGCACTGCTATATTGATGTTTACTAGCAGCCAGAGGAGAACGGTTAAATCTCTAGAGCGTGATGTAGGATGTAGGTTTGACTTTATAAGTCCTCCACAGATACAGGAAGTGCTGGAGTCATCGGCTGAGCAAGTTCTTGCCACGCTTCATGGCGTGCATTCTGAATCAATACAGTTTTTCTTGCCAACGGCGCAGAAGCTGATGGAAGAGAAAGGGGTTGATGCTCTTGCCGCTGCGCTCGCACATCTCAGTGGTTTTTCGCAGCCGCCTTCATCTCGTTCTCTGATCAGCCACGAGCAGGTTGGGATATTAGTATTTTTGTATAAAAAAAGTTTACAAACTTAGATGTTCCTCTCTCCTTGTGCAAAGCTTTATTTCTTCATGTTCATGACAGTCAGTTTTCCTTGATTTTTTCTCTGCTATTCAGTTAAATAGTGAGTTTCTACTGATTATATAAAGGGAAATTTACATGCATAGTACACAATTCTTATGAATTTACATATCTCACAGCTAAGGTTTCATATTTACTCACATAATACATACCTCATAAAAATGATGGTGCAGATTATATTAAGAGAACAGTGGAGGAAGCTCTTTGTTCAGTCTTGTTTTTCAGTGATGTCAGTTGCTATTAATGAAAAGAAATTTGCCTTTACATCCTATTATTGAAAAGATGGGGCATTTACATGCACACCGCCATATTCCTATTTAGTTACATGCCTACTACCTACACTTTGTTTTTCTTACATTTATACACCTATCACATAAAAAATACCACTTTTTTTAACTTTTAGGCTTCTTCTTCTTGGCATTCAGGTTCATAATTCTTCCTTTATGGGAGTTTCCGTTTCAAACTATCATCTTTCCTTCTCTGATTACTAATTTTCATGATAATTAATGGATTTGTACTTATCATTAAATCACTATTGTCACATAATTTAGAGATTTTTTTGATAATAAGGGGCTGTTCTAACATTTTTTTATCAATCTGTTCTACAGGGGTGGATCACATTACAGTTGACTCGTGAATCGGGATACTCGAGGGGGTTTTTTTCTGCCAGATCAGTTACAGGTTTCCTTTCTGACGTTTATCCTGCTGCTGCGGATGAAGTTGGCAAAATTCACTTGTTGGCAGATGAAAATGTAAGCTTTGAAGAGTCTTAAAATGCTGATCTCCCTCGATCTGTTGACAGTGCATTGCAAAGTATTTTGAATTTTTGAAAATGTCAGCATGTTCTGAAAACTTACATAGTATTCATGTTTGGGTCACTTACATACATACCACCCAAATCATTCATATCACATAAAAAATATCACTATTTTAACTTTTAAATAGTGAAATACAGCTTTTCATGCATAAATTTCTTTTTAAAAATTTTTTAAAATTATTTTCTTAACTTTTTTTACCGTTTCATGCATAAATAAGGTGGCATATATGCAAAATTTAAGTTTAGGGGATAGATATGTAAATATATAAGAATTGAGTGGTATGTATGTGAATCCTCCTTTTTGTTTTTGAACCACTCAGTTAAAATGATCAAACATTAATTACTAGAGCAATAACTTTTGCTTTCTGTATTATTCAGATTCAAGGAGCAGTTTTTGATTTGCCTGAGGAGATCGCAAAGGACTTGCTAAACAAGCAGTTACCCCCTGGGAATACCTTATTTAAGATCACAAAGGTAGTATTGTTTACCTTTTTTTTTTTCTCATATCCTTCATTAAAGTGCATTTGCATCCTTTAATTTGTAACGGATTAATTTTGCGAAACGGACCGATTGGAAAAGTATTTTTGCATATATTGTGTTGCAGTGGAAAGTGTAATGATTATTTGGTGCAAGCTTTTAGCTTATGAGTTTAAACTATGGCATTCTATATTTATTTTTGTCGCATTTCTTAGATATTTTTCTTTTAATTAAGATTAAACCAGTTTTTGTTTTTTTTTGGGTGCTTGCATCTCCACTAACAATTTAGCTTATTCATGTGATTGATTTTAAAATATTGATTGTAGTACTCATCTCTGGATTATGGCACACTAGTCTAACAATTAGGAGTAAAATTTTGTGTTGGAATGCACTGAAGTTTTTCATTTTTTTTTGTGTATACTTTTATATGTTTCATTCTTATTAAATCTTTTGGGGGCATTTACATAAATATTTAATTTTTTACATTTTTAACTTCTAAATCTTTCATATCACATCAAAGTACCCCCATTTTTACTTTTAAGAAGGGAAACACACTTTTTTCATGCATAGATAAGATGATGTATATGTAAAGATTGAAGTTTAGGTATGAGATATGTGAATTCATAAAATGGATTGGTATGTACGTAAATCTTCTTGATCTTTTTCTCTGTGAGTTTTCATTTCATCTGCTTGCTCAATCGTTTCCTTTTTGTTTAGTTGCCTGCATTGCAAGATGATGGTCCTCCGAGCGACTTTTACGGTCGTTTTTCCAATCATGAACGAGGATCCCGCAGTGGTTTCAGGGATGGGTTTGGATCTCGAGGTGGTTTCAGGGATAGGNTATTCCTATTTAGTTACATGCCTACTACCTAAACTTTGTTTTTCTTACATTTATACACCTATCACATAAAAATACCACTTTTTTTAACTTATAGGCTTCTTCTTGTTGGCATTGAGGTTCATAGTTCTTCCTTTATGGGAGTTTCTGTTTCAAACTATCATCTTTCCTTCTCTGATTACTAATTTTCATGATAATTTATGGATTTGTACTTATCATTAAATCTCTATAGGCACATAATTTAGAGATTTTTTTGATAATAAGAGGCAGTTCTAACATGTTTTTATCAATCTGTTCTACAGGGGTGGATCACATTACAGTTGACTCGTGAATCGGGATACTCGAGGGGGTTTTTTTCTGCCAGATCAGTTACAGGTTTCCTTTCTGACGTTTATCCTGCTGCTGCGGATGAAGTTGGCAAAATTCACTTGTTGGCAGATGAAAATGTAAGCTTTGAAGAGTTTTAAATTGCTGATCTCCGTCGTTCTGTTGACAGTACATTGCAAAGCATTTTGAATTGTTGAAGATGTCAGCATGTTCTGAAAACTTACATAGTATTTATGTTTGGGTCATTTACATACCTACCACCCAAATCATTTATATCACATAAAAAATATCACTGTTTTAACTTTTAAATAGTGAAATACAGCTTTTCATGCATAGATTTCTTTTTAAAAATTTTTAAAATTATTTTCTTAACTTTTTTTACCTTTTCATGCATAAATAAGGTGGCATATGTGCAAAATTTAAGTTTAGGGGTTACATATGTAAATATATAAGAATTGAGTGGTATGTATGTGAATCCTCCTTTTTGTTTTTGAACCACTCAGTTAAAATGATCAAACATTAATTACTAGAGCAATAACTTTTGCTTTCTGTATTATTCAGATTCAAGGAGCAGTTTTTGATTTGCCTGAGGAGATCGCAAAGGACTTACTAAACAAACAGTTACCCCCTGGGAACACCTTATTTAAGATCACAAAGGTAGTATTGTTTACTTTTTTTTTTTCTCATATNGATTCAAGGAGCAGTTTTTGATTTGCCTGAGGAGATCGCAAAGGACTTACTAAACAAACAGTTACCCCCTGGAAACACCTTATTTAAGATCACAAAGGTAGTATTGTTTACTTTTTTTTTTTCTCATACGCTTCATTAAAGTGCATTTGCATCCTTTAATTTGTAACGGATTAATTTTGCGAAACGAACCCATTGGAAAAGTATTTTTGCATATATTGTGTTGCAGTGGAAAGTGTAATGATTATTTGGTGCAAGCTTTTAGCTTATGAGTTTAAACTATGGCATTCTATATTTATTTTTGTCGCATTTCTTAGATATTTTTCTTTTAATTAAGATTAAACCAGCTTTTCGTTTTTTTTTTTGGGTGCTTGCATCTTCACTAACAATTTAGCTTATTCATGTGATTGATTTTAAAATATTGATTGTAGTACTTATCTCTGGATTAATTGTAGTACTTATCTCTGGATTATGGCACTAGTCTAACAATTAGGAGTAAAATTTTGTGTTGGAATGCACTGAAGTTTTTCAATTTTTTTGTGTATACTTTCATATGTTTCATACTTATTTAATCTTTTGGGGGCATTTACATAAATATTTATTTTTTTTACATTTTTAACTCCTAAATCTTTCATATCACATCAAAGTGCCCCCATTTTTACTTTTAAGAAGGGAAACACACTTTTTTCGNTTCATTTTTTGTGTATACTTTCATATGTTTCATACTTATTTAATCTTTTGGGGGCATTTACATAAATATTTAATTTTTTACATTTTTAACTCCTAAATCTTTCATATCACATTAAAGTGACCCCATTTTTACTTTTAAGAAGGGAAACACACTTTTTTCTTGCATAGATAAGATGATGTATATGTAAAGGTTGAAGTTTAGGTATCAGATATGTGAATACATAAAAATGGATTGGTATGTACGTAAATCTTCTTGAATTTTTTCTCTGTGAGTTTTCATTTCATCATGCTTGCTCAATCGTTTCCTTTTTGTTTAGTTGCCTGCATTGCAAGATGATGGTCCTCCGAGCGACTTTTATGGTCGTTTTTCCAATCAAGAACGAGGATCCCGCAGTGGTTTCAGGGATGGGTTTGGATCTCGAGGTGGTTTCAGGGATAGAACTTCGAGAGGATCGAGAAGTATGGGTGGCAGGGACTATGGTAGCGACGATGAAGTCCGGCGAGGCGGACGCAGCTACAGAACTGGGAATAACTGGTCCAAATCATCCTGGGGAAGTGATGATGATTTGTTAATGAGTGGAAGGAAATCCAGCCGACCATCATTTGGAAATAGAGAAAGGTATTTTTTACACTCCTAATTGACTTCAAACATGCTTTGGAAAGTCACTTATTTGGTTGGAGAATTTACATGCATGCCACATTATTTTCAGATATTGACGTAATGAACACCTAAATCTTTGTATTTATTTATAGGCCATTTACTTACATGCCACCCATCTTTTATGTAGTTACATATCTAATACTTGAACTTTGTTTTTTGCACTTATACCACCCAAATCTTTCATATCACATCAAAAATATCACGATCTTAACTTTTAAAATGCGAAATACACCTTTTTTTATGTATAGGTAAGGTGGAATGCATGTAAAAATTGAAGTTTTGGTGTTAGATATGTAAATACATAAGGATTGGGTGATATATATGTAAATCCTTTTTATTTATACAACAATTAATTCTTTAAGTCACATAAAAAATACCAGTAACGTTAACTTACATTTAAAATTGTAATATACATTTTCATGCACTTGTTTTAATGTGATTTAGACATTAGGATGGTATATAAAGAAAAAATTAAAGATGCTTTGGAATGTATGTATGTCTTTGGGGAATTGACATTCATATCATGGAATCCTTGGATATTTTTATATTCAATACCTAAATCTTTATATTTATTTATATAACCCCACTTAAAATCTCTAAATCCACTAACATTAATTTATGAAGGATTTAAATAATACCACACAATTCTTATGATTTCTTCTTATTTTTATTATAATTGCTCATTCTTTTTGTCATTTTATTATATAAGTTGTTTGAATTAGAATCATTTTCAATCTTTAGTAACAAATGAGCCTGCCAATGCTCTAGAATTAGGCTCGAGCTTGAACTTGCTTGATTAAACAATTTTAGGCTTAAGCTAGCTGTGGCACCAACTGGATTCAACTTGTTTGCCTATATTATTTCAGGCACATTTACATGCAAACCACGTAATTCCTATGTATTTATATATCTAACACTTAAATTTTGATATTTACATTTATACTATCCAAACTTTTCATATCACAAACAAAATATCACCATTTTAACTTCTAAAAGGTGCAATACTCCTCATGCATAGGTAAGGTGGTATGCNAAGGTATTTTTTACACTCCTAATTGACTTCAAACATGCTTTGGAAAGTCACTTATTTGGTTGGGGGATTTACATGCATGCCACATAATTTTCAGATATTTACGTAATGAACACCTAAATCTTTGTATTTATTTATAGGGCATTTACATACATGCCACCCATCTTTTATGTAGTTACATATCTAATACTTGAACTTTGTTTTTTGCATTTATACCACCCAAATCTTTCATATCACATCAAAAATATCACGATCTTAACTTTTAAAATGCGAAATACACCTTTTTTATGTATAGGTAAGGTGGAATGCATGTAAAAATTGAAGTATTGGTGTTAGATATGTAAATACATAAGGATTGGTTGGTATATATGTAAATCCTTTTTATTTATACAACAATTAATACTTTAAGTCACATAAAAAATACCAGTAACGTTAGCTTACATTTAAAATTGTAATATACCTTTTCATGCACTTGTTTTAATGTGATTTAGACATTAGGATGGTATATAAAGAAAAAATTAAAGATGCTTTGGAATGTATGTATGTCTTTGGGGAATTGACATTCATATCATGGAATCCTTGGATATTTTTATATTCAATACCTAAATCTTTATATTTATTTATATAACCCCACTTAAAATCTCTAAATCTTATTCAAAATACCACTAACATTAATTTATGAAGGATTTAAATAATACCCCACAATTCTTATGATTTCTTCTTATTTTTATTATAATTGTTCATTCTTTTTGTCATTTTATTATACAAGTTGTTTGAATTAGAATCATTTTCAATCTTTAATAACAAATGAGCCTGCCGATGCTCTAGAATTAGGCTCGAGCTTGAACTTGCTTGATTAAACAATTTTAGGCTCAAGCTAGCTGTGGCACCAACTGGATTCAACTTGTTTGCCTATATTATTTCAGGCACATTTACATGCAAACCACGTAATTCCTATGTATTTATATATCTAACACTTAAATTTTGATATTTACATTTATACTATCCAAACTTTTCATACCACACAAAAAAATATCACCATTTTAACTTCTAAAAGGTGCAATACTCCTCATGCATGGGTAAGGTGGTATGGTGTGCATGTAAAAATTTAAGTTCAAATGTTAAAAATATCTAACTACATAGAAATCGAGCGGTATCGGTTATGTACGTAAGTCCTCCATTATTTCATTTTGNGTAAAAATTTAAGTTCAAATGTTAAAAATATCTAAATACATAGAAATCGAGCGGTATCGGTTATGTACGTAAGTCCTCCATTATTTCATTTCACGAGTGAGACTGAAATTCAAAATACTTCAGGAGTTTTGCAGGAGCTTGCTTCAAATGCGGCCGAACCGGGCACAGGGCGTCGGACTGCCCCAACAATGAAAACTATTAGCCATGTTTTTGAACATCCTTTTTTGAAAGGTGTTATTGATCTTATTCATCTTTTGTTGTATCCATACATGACTTTGTAGCACTGATTATAACACCCACCAATTCTGAAGAGAGCAGCAGCTATTGTTTATCTTGTTTAGATGTGCTTTATTAATGTAGTTCTGCTGTAGGTTTGCTGTTGAATTATATGAATGAAAGTGAAGAGCATTGTATAATGTTTTAGGATCTTATTTATTGAGTTAACAGAATATTCAAATTGCTGCTTCTTGTACTGTTTGATAGATTTTCCTTTTTTTTTCCTTTTCTTAGTGCTATCCAAGTATTATGTGTTGATGTTGCAAAAACTAGAAGGGGCATTTAGGTACATATCACACAATTCATTACATATCTAAAATCTAACATATATCTTTACATGCATATTGCTTAAATATTTAATATCACATCAAAAATGGTATGGTCGCTATTACAACAACAACAACTAGCCTTTTTCCCGCTAAGTGGGTTGGGCTACATGAATTCCTCTTTTTTTTTCCACTGTGTTTTATTGACTGTTGTATTTTCATTTAATTCTAATAAATTAAGATCATTTTGTACACAATATGCCCAAGTATTTTGAGGTCATTTCTTAACATAAGTCGAATCTAAAACATTTACTTCCTAACCGGATCATTAGATGGTCGACGGTTAATGTGACCAAACCATCTAAGATAATTCTCTCTAATCTTGCTCGTCATTGGAGAAATGCTAACATATTTATGGATATATTTATTTCACATTTTATTTGTAAGAGTGAAGCCACTCAATCGCTAATCCACCCAAGTGTTCTCATCTCAATATTTTATTTAGTTTTATGCTTCTCTTTTATGGGCCAACATTTCGGGCTATAGAGTATTGAGGGTCTCACCATCATCTTATAAATAGTCATGATTACCATCTTTTTAAAATTGGAATAAATCTATTCACAAGGTTTTTGACACCAATGTGTTATAAGTCTAAATATTAATTTTTAGTTATTGAGTAAAGGTTTAGGAATTGGGTGGTATGTATCTAATTGATCCAAATTAAAGCATTTGTTGATGGCATATATTGAGGTAAGCTTAGAGTGATTTATTCTCACATTTCATTGAAGGACGGGCTAATAAAGAATTCTCACTTTTTTGGGGGCATGGGAAATGACATATAAGCTATTTTTAAAACATCAGGTTATTTATTTACATACCTCAAGTCATATATATTTGGATATTTATCATTTAAAATTTCATATTTATATGTATGATAAGCAAAATTTTAACATTACATAAAAAAATAGCTTTGTTAATTTTGTAGTCAAAATACACCTTTTATTGAATAGGATTTACCTTCAAAATGGTGTCAACGTAGCTATTAAATTTTGATGTTATATATGTAAATATATAAGATTTGTGCGGTATGCTTGTAACTTTTCCTAAAACTTTTGATATAAGATAGTGCTTGAGAACTTGATCTATGGCTTAGATGACTTGTGAAAAATCCTTGATGGGCATTAATGCAACAAAATACACATTCAAATGTTATTGAATTGTTTCAAGTGTATTTTAATAAATTTATTTTAAGCACATATCTTTTTGCTTTAGTTATGAATGATCTTACTGGACATCTACAGGAGGATGTACCTTGGTGTATGCTTTTTACTGATGATATCCTTCTCGTGGATAAACAAGAGAAAAAGCCCCGGAAAAACTTGAATTATGGAGGTCTACATTGGAATTNTATCCATACATGACTTTGTAGCACTGATTATAACACCCACCAATTCTGAAGAGAGCAGCAGCTATTGTTTATTTTGTTTAGATGTGCTTTATTAATGTAGTTCTGCTGTAGGTTTGGTGCTGAATTATATGAATGAAAGTGAAGTGCATTGTATAATGTTTTAGGATCTTATTTATTGAGTTAACAGAATATTCAAATTGCTGCTTCTTGTATTGTTTGATAGATTTTCCCTTTTTTTCCTTTTCTTAGTGCTATTCAAGTATTATGTGCTGATGTTGCAAAAATTAGAAGGGGCATTTACGTACATATCACACAATTCATTACATATCTAAAATCTAAACATATATCTTTACATGCATGTTGCTTAAATATTTAATATCACATAAAAAATGGTATGGTCACTATTACAACAACAACAACTAGCCTTTTTCCCGCTAAGTGGGTTAAGCTACATGAATTCCTTTTCTTTTTCCATTGTGTTTTATTGACTGTTATATTTTCATTTAATTCTAATAAATTAAGATCATTTTGTACACAGTATGCCCAAGTATTTTGAGGTCCTTTCTTAACATAAGTATAATCTAAAACATCTACTCTCCTAACCAGATCATTAGATGTTCCGCAGTTAATGTGACCAAACCATCTAAGATAATTTTCTTGAATCTTATTTGTCATTGGAACTACACCAGGATACTCACCAATACATTCATTTCACATTTTATCTCTAAAAGTGAAGCCACTCAATCTCTCATCCACCTAAGTATTCTCATCTCAGTATTTAATTTAATTTTATGCCTCTTTTATGGGCCAGTATTTCACGCTATAAAGTATTGTAGGTCTCACCATCATCTTATAAACAGTCATGATCACTATCTTTTTAAAATTGAAATACATCTTTTCACACGGAGGTTTGAAATACATCTTTTCACACGTAGGTTTCTGACACCAAGGTGTTATAAGTTTAAATAGTAATATTTAGGTGTTGGGTAAGTACATAAGAATTGAGTGGTATGTATCTAAATGACCTAAATTAAAGCATTTGTTGATGGAATATATTGAGGTAAGCTTAGAGTGATTTATTCTCACATTTCATTGAAGGATGGGCTAATAAAGAATTCTCACCTTTTTGGGAGCATGGGAAATGACCTATAATCTATTTTTAAAACTTCATGTTATTATTTACATTGCTCAAGTCATGTATTTGGATGGTTATCATTTAAAAAATTACGTATTTATATGTATAATACTCAAAACTTTAATATTATATATATAAAAAAATCATTTGTTAGTTTTGTTGAGTCGAAATACACCTTTTATTGAATAGGATTTACCCTCAAAATGGTGTAAATGTAGCCATTAAACTTTAGAAGTTGTATATGTAAATATATAAGATTTGTGTGGTTTGCATGTAACTTCTCCTAAAACTTTTGATATAAGATAGTGCTTGAGAACTTGATCTATTATAGATGGCTTGTGAAAAACCCTTGATGGGTATTAATGCAACACAACACACATTCAAATGTTATTGAGTTGTTTCAAGTGTATTTTAATAATTTTATGCTTTTCATTATTTGGATTGTCTTCCTTCTAAACTAGATGATATGATTGCTATGACATGTTCAAATAATTTATATAAATAAGTTGGCATGATTATTATTTAAATTACTGATTGAATGAATGAAAATTAAAAGATTTTTTAAGTGTATTTTTTCTCTTTAAAATTTCTCTAAATGATTTGTCCCCACTCTCTCTCCACTCTCCACTCCACTTAGGCAAAAGCCCAATGTGATATAGATGTTTAATAGCTCAATCTATGATATAATTCTAGCTAAAATAACTAAGTCCCTCATATCTTTGCTTCCCTGACCTTAATTTAATTATCATACAAGGAACACTTGGCATAATTTAGTTATGAGCAATTTTATTGTGTATCACACATATTTGGCGTTATGTAATGAAATAATATTTTTCCCTAAAATAAATCAAAGTATTTATTTTAAAGTTATCTTATAATTTTACAATATCTAGTCTATATTTGGTTTTTATCTAAACATTTTGACTCGATCTAGAAACCAATACACCCCAATAATATAAGACATTATGAAATAAATTGAACATGTTTTATATTCTCAAAACAAAAAGATTATAGGTAAGTAATAAAAAAAAATCTAAGTTTTATTTTATTTCATAAATAATAGTCAACTGATACAACTGAATGAAAAATAAGAACTAATTAAAACATAGCTAAATGACCATAAGGAAATAACTACCCAAAGCCTTGAAAAAGGAGATTCAATAATCTAAGCAAATATTGACAATAGCAAAAAAATATATCTATAATTGGAATCTCTGCTTCTCTGGAGTTGGTTCAATACAAATATAAAAAAAGGATAAATTATAACATGTGTGTGTATATATATATATATATATATATATATATATACATGTTATAATTTATCCTTTTTTTATATAAAACCTTTTCAGGGAAAAAGTCTTGAATAAATCTAAATAAGTATAATATGAGTATGCTTAATCTATTTAATAAAATGTGCATCAATAATAATTATCAGTACATGACTTAATAATATTTTATTATTCAAACTCAGCTTAATTTATATTTATATAGTAGGTTTTTTAAAATGCTTTGAAAGTGGGAAGATAAACACCAAATTCATGAAAATCTGATGATTACCCATAGAGTCATTACTCTTTAGGCCTATTGACCCAACTACTTCATATCTAAAAGTGTTTCACAAACCTACCTATCATTGCATACATCCATACACAAATACAAATTTTTCCACAAGTAAATGTATAAGCAATATGCTACCTCACACAACTTTGCGATATGACATAAATCTACATACAATTCATAAACTTAAAATACAAGAAAAAAATAAAAAAAAAACTTTACAAGTGTAGGATTTAAACAAATATGCATGGAGTTGTGCATCAATAAAATAAGACACCAAATTACTTCATTATCGACAATAAATGAATCCTATAATAAGTGCAAAAGAAAATATACATGACATAAAAAAGCATAACCGACAATCCTACAAATCAACTAAAAATCTAATGCAACCAGTAAATATAACACCTCTAACAACATGAAACATTTATCTCCTTATAAAAAAACTGTTGCTCACATCAAGACCTTCAAAACCAAACTTCAGTATTTCAGTGGTTGAACTAGCGTTGACTATTGGTCCTGCACCAATTATTCAAAATATAAATGAGTGCAGTTAAACCTAGTGATTTTTTAAATTAGGTGTAAACAAATCAAATTATCTTATTATTGTTATTATCTTATATATATTAGGTGCAAACAAAATCAAAGAGATAGAAACGGGTGCTAAAAAGCTGAGGCTAAAAGGGGGCCAAGAGAAAGTGGAACATGGCCGCCACTGCTCCGATGGCCGGCGCCTGCTGTAGCTCATCGCCTTCCCCAACCCAAATGCGCCGACTTTCTCGCCAAACTTTCCTCTCCCTCTCCTCCTCTTTCAACAAAACCCTGCACTTCAATTCCTCTTCCTACTCCAACTCTTTCCACTCCCTCACCCGCAGAACTAGCGGCGGATCAGCCGTTGCTCCGAAGATGAGCATGGAGGCTGGAATAGGTGTCATGGGAACGAAGTTGGGAATGATGTCCTACTTCGAGCCGGAGGGGACAGTCGTCCCCGTCACGGTTGTCGGATTCCGTGAGGGCAACATCGTCACCCAGATCAAGACCACCGCCACCGAAGGATACGACGCCGTTCAGGTGGGCTACCGCCGCGTTCGCGACCGGAAGCTCACCAGGCCGGAGCTCGGCCACCTCAGCAAGGCTGGCGCCATACCAATGCGCCATCTTCAGGAATTCAGGCTCCCCTCCATCGAGGGTTTCGAACCAGGGCAGAGGCTCGTCATAGATGAGATATTCAAGGAGGGCGATCTCGTTGATGTCTCCGGGACGACCATTGGCAAAGGATTCCAAGGTACGGCAAAATGTTCCACTTTCCTCATCTTCTCCTGTTTTTAGATTTTATGTAAGATTGATGCTCGGTTTCAATTTGAACAATTTAAGCACAGAATTGAATATCAAGTTTCTGTTTATGCATTTTTTACAAAATTTGAACTTATATTGAGTATTTATAAGAATTACCCTGTCCTCCCGAATAAATTTACATAAAATGAATTTTTTTTTTTATTCCCAAGTAACTCATCACCATTATCATGTATGCAATGTTGCAACTTTTTTCATTTTTGCATAATTTAAGAGCAGAATTACAGATTTTCAAGAGTTTAAGAGGTTGGAATTTTATGTTTGGATTTATTTGGGGAGTGTGGTAATTCTTATAACATAAAGGAGGATGTTATTTTATAAAGAAAGTTTTAGTGTTCGGGGATGTCTTGTACTATCAAAGCAATATTGGAAAATTAATACAATAGAAATAGGATTCTTGCAGTTGTCCTTTCAATTTTTGATTTTTTTTTTTTTTTTGTTTTTGGTACTGGTGTCAAATTCTTTGTATTCTTCTTTTTCATTCCTTCCTCTCACATAGACTTTTAATTTGTTAAGTCTATGTAATTCATCAATTTCATCATCATTATTAAAGTTATTTGGTATTAGGTTTTATGTGTTTTCTTTTCCTATTCATTCCCTATTTTGTTCAGTCTCTGTAATTTATGAATATCATCATCAATATTCCAATTATTTAGTGTCAATTTTATGCATTATTATTATATTTTTATTCATTCATCTTGTATGTTGCTATTTTGTTAAGTCCATCTGCAAAATTTTAATATGTTACTTTCAATCTAACCATTTTATCTTGATATTTCTTTCAACTTGGTTTTATTTACCTAATAGTATCTCCTGTTTTTTGTGTGATCTTCTCTTTACATGGCCAACTCACTCGCACCTATTTGTTATAATATTAAAAGCGTGCACTACTTTCTCACTTAAATATTATCATCTCTCTCTTTAGTTTTTGTGTTTTATGACATATCTACTAGCTTTTTTATTTTTGTCATCTATTTTTATTGTTTTTGATGACTTTGCCGCTCACTCATATTTATGCAACCCTTCTTATGCAATTTTTCTTTTAGGTTTATATAATATTACTTATGAGAGAGAAATCTAACGCTCCCTATTGTGTTAGTTACATGCACGCGCGCGCACACACACAGATATATATATATATATATTCCATGTGCTTATTAGAGATATTTTTAACACGGCCTCTATTATCACTTAATGTTCTATAATTATTAGTTGATGTTTTGCATTTCATACACTGCGCTATTTATTTTGTTGACCTTTTAAAAAATTTTGATAAGATTAGCAGTCAACCAATAAGAAGAATGTGTGGCAATCTTAAGAATCATTTAGACATAACTTGAGATTTTAGTGCTTTTTATCATGTAATTAACAATAGTATGCTTATTAATTAGTTGTTTGATGGCTGGTCACTAGGACCATTAGTAAGTAAATTAGTAGTATTTCATTAATTAACTAATTAAGTAATCAAAAGTACTATTTGGGTAATTAATCCTTTTATGTAAAGCGATTAATCTTTTGTTAATTAATATTGTGAAGGAAAATTGCTCTTTTTCTTATTACTCAGTTGAAAACATATGTTACATATTTATATAGACTTCGATCTCTATAATTTATAATATCTCTACTAGAGGAAAGATCTTGTAATCAAATCTCTTCGAATTAGGTTTTGTATAAATATAGAAAATACATTTATTAGATATCATATAATCAAACTACTTTTAATCATTCTTCATAATATACAACCATTAGATTTATTACTTTCCTTAACACTCTCCTCAAGCTGGAGCATAGATATTTATCATGCCTAATTTCTTACAAATATAAGTGACCCTAGCTGCATTAAGGGCCTTTGTGAAGATGTCCCTAGTTGCTCCACAATCTTTACATAAGCTATAGAAATAAAATTTTGTCGATCTTTTTCATGAATAAAATGACAATCTATCTCAATGTGTTTAATTCATTCATGGAAGACAGAGTTTGAAGCCATATGAATTGCAGAACTGTTATCTTAAAATCCATTTCTGTAAAAAAATGGGAGACCTACATCAATTCACTCGAAACTCGTGCCATTTTTCAAAACTCAAATTCTGCATTGGATAGTGGCACTACATTCCGCTTCTCACTCTTCCATGAGACGAAATTACCGCCGACAAAATACAATATCCAGTAATAGACCTTTGATTAACGTGGAACTTGCCCAATTTACATCAAAAAAATATTTCTATGCCCATGATTCTAATATAGAATACCTTGCCAGGAGCTTTTCTGAGATAACATAGTATCTGTTCAGAAGTTAACTAATGATAGACTGTGGGGGAGGACATAAATTTACTTATAGTGCTAACCATAGGCAATGTCAGGGCGAGTCGCTGTGAGGTAGTTTAATTTTTTCACTAACTTTCTATATCGTTTAGAATCATTAAAAGGCTCTGCATCTTCAGTAAGTTGGTGATTAGAAAACATCAGAGTATTGCATGGTTTGAGCCTTAATTTCTCAATTTCTGCTAACAAATCCAAAACATACTTCTGTTAGGATAAAAAGATATTCTTCTTGCTCTTTGATGCCTCAATCTCTAAGAATTATTTCAAGAAACTCAGTTCTTTAGTGTTGAATTGATTTTGAAGAAATGATTGCAATGATAAGATTTCATGCACATAGTTTCTAGTAACAATAATATCATCAATATAAACTACCAATAAAATGATTGCATAAGCATATTATTTGTATGATACATTGTGATCACTTTTACTTTTTTACAGCCTAAACTCTTCTACTGCTTTGCTAAAATTTTTAAACCATGCTCGAGGACTTTGCTTTAATCCATATAATGACTTCTGAAGATGACATGCTTTCTTAGACTCCTTCTGACCCTGGATCTTGTTCCCTATATATATCTTTAAAGAGATCACCATGCAGAAAGATATTCACATCAAGCTGGTGCAGGGGCCAATAATTCATTACGACCAAGTACATAAATAGACGAACCAAAATCAACTTAGCTACCAGAGAGAAATGCGGCTAAGTAGTCCATCCCATAACTTTAAGGATAGCCCTTAACAACCAACCGAGTTTCAGGACGAGTTACAAATCCATCAGAATGAAACTTAACTCAAATACCTATTTACAACTAGCAAACCTTCTTGTCAGGAGGTAGTTCAACTAATTCCCAAGTTTCATTTTTCAGTTAAAGTCATTCATTTCATCAAGCATTGTTGTTCGTCGCCCATAATGGGATATGACTTACTGAATAGATCTTGAGACTTCAACAAAGCCAAGAGAAGCAATATAAGGGCAAAAAGTAGAAGATGACTGGTTAATAGATAACATTAGAGGAAATGAGATATGCATTGATGTTTACCTCTTCGAAGAACAATAGGTAATTCAAGGTCACTAGGAGGAGGATCCGCTGAAGAAGATGGTGCCAATGTTAGACTAGGACCAGGGGGGCTAGATTTTCTAGAGTAAACATTATTAATAGGTGGTCTAGATTGAGGCACTTGTGGTGGAGGTGGAGGTGGAGGTGGAGTTAGAGCAAGATTTGAATTGATGTTGTGATATAATTCACTAGAATCTTGTGAGAATTTAGATAATAATGAGTCGCTAAAGAATGGGGTTTATTCCTGAAAGATGACATCAGCAGAAAGCCATAAACCATGTACTTGTTTAAGAGGGGAAAAACATCGATGCTTTTTTTTCAAAAGAGAGTATCCTATAAAGACACACCTTAATGACTTAGGGCCCAATTTTGAAACCTATGGACAAGTATCATGAATAAAGCAAGTACATCAAATATACATCGTTCAATGGGAAAGAGAGTTAAAAATAAAATGTGGTAGGATATTTGGTTTTGTAAAACAGTAGAAGCATTCGATTGATTATAAAAATATGTTATAGAAACTACATCAACCCAGAACAGTTTGTTGGTTTTGAAACAAAAGAGTTCAACTTTTATTTTTAACCAAGGAACTACATCAACCAAGGAACGGAAGCAAACCCTCCTTTTACAACAGCTAAAGCCCTATCCCTCGACCCAAGGAGTACCGGAGCCTAGAGGCTAACCGACGGTGCACGACCAAACGAAGCCGCATTTGCGTGTGAATGGTGCAAATGAAGACAAAGGCAAAGTAGAAACGAGGATGATGGAGATTCAAACGATGGAGATGAAGAAGCCCTTGTGCGTGTGGAACGAAGCTAACCGAGGAGTACTTGAGTGCGAAGCTGAACCGAGGAGCCCTCAGGATGTTGGCGATTCGATCGACACAACCGAAGTCATACTTGCATTCAGCGAACAAAGCCAAATCTAGGAGCAGATTATCAGCTACAATCTGTGCGTGGTTTTGATACCATATGAAGGAAACCTGCTCTTTTTCTTATTACCCAATTAAAAACATATGTTACTCATTTATATACATTCCAATCTGCATAGTTTAGGAATGTGTCTATTAGAAAAGATTTTGCAATTAGACATCTTCTAATTTGATTACCTTATAGAAAATATCTGTATTAGATATCCTATAATCAAGCTACCTATAATCATGCTTCCTAACATACAAGTATTAGATTTGTTAGTTTCCTTAACAAATATGTTATGGATAAAATTATTATTGGCTCAGTCTTATGTTTATATAATTAGGGGCATTTATATTCATAACGCTTGAAACAATGGTAAACTCAAATTATCACATTTACTTATTCACCTCTGTTATCTTCTCCACCTAAAATCATGTGGGAAAAGCTCCCAGCATCTAGTTTGTGGCAAACTATCTCCTCAAGCTCAACAGCTTTGAATTTATGGTTCCAGGAAAAACTTGAAACTTCATCGTCAAATCTTGCAAATATCTCTTCACAAAGCGGCTCTTGCCATCCTCACCGTACCATGAGGTCCTCCCACCGTTGGCAAGCTTTCATGAAGCAGCTCAAGCTAACCACCTTGAGTGCGACCTTTCCTCTTGAGTTGCACTCTAATCATTACCTCTGTCTAAAGCACCTTAAACTTTTACCTTAAATTTCCTTTCTCTTCCACCAAACTTCGCATGAAAGCCATTGACATTACCCCTAAGAATATCTACTTGACAACAAAGCGATTCCTTATATGATTCAAGAGACTCTATTCTCTCTTTGAGCGCTGTGGTGTAGCTGATTAAGCTTCTCTTGCCACTGTTGCTTTGCTTTTACATGGTTGAGAGGCTTCTCCAGGACATTCACTGTCTTCTAGCTGCGCTTTCTAGATTTTGCCTTTCAGGCACCAACATCAAAATCATGTCAGAATTTTTTAACTTTATTTTTTTTGCAATTTGGATAACACAAAGCTGATATTGAACTTGTCTATTTAATGCTTTATGTAACTAAAATATAGCTGGAGACTACATGAAATGTCATTCAAAATGTGTTTATCATACAATAAACAATAAGTATTGTGTGTAATGTAACGTATGCATATGTATTATATGTATTCATAAGTAAATAAAAATCAAATTTGGGGACTATGGAATTGAATGATTTTAATTTGGATGAACTCAACTCAACTCAAAGTAATTTTGATTTAGAGCGAAGCTCAAGTTCAATGGAAGTGTTTTTTTTTTAATTTTTATTTTTGTTAATTTCAAGTCAAGATAAGCTTACATAAATTTGGCTTTATATCAGCCCTAATTGTGTATGATATGATCTTGAGTTGATTTTTGCAAAACCAAAATTGTAAATGGCTCAATCCCATTTTCGTTCAAAGGATGGTTCGTTGTTATTGATTCAACATTTTACTTGTATTAATGCATGTATTTATGCACGCATGGATGGTGCACTTTGAAAAAATCGACATAAGGAGGCCTCTGAGCTTTGGTGAAGATTTTTGAAGTGAACGAATGATCTAATACCACTTGAGATTCATAGATAAAGATACTCTGATACAATCGCCAACCAAAGAAAACTTTTGGAGAGAATTTTGATTCTTTGTGCAAAAAAGGTCCTCAGTTTCTATTAGGGCCTCTTATTTAGTTTCCAACCTCAATTCGTAGGATTCCACTTAAGCCCTCATTAAACACACCCTTTGAAATTTTTTGCTAGAGTAAGTTCATTTCACCATTCTCTTCTACCCATATAATTTCTATATGGAATGAAAATAAGCCAGAATAGAGATTCACATAGAGGGCGGTGGAGGGGAAGAACTCTTCCAAGAATGTTGGCATATGCCGAGTGAAGTGAACTTATTCTATTTGGTAAAGAGCTGAATTAGAGAATATGAGATATCGATTGAAAAATAATTAGTTGTAATTCTAGTTATTTCAAGAAAAGGGTTTTTTGAGACTATAAATCAACTATTTTTTCTTCATTAGAATGGGTGTTACAACTGACAAACTTCAACCAATGCCTGAAACCTATGGCCGATCCTTCCTTATATGGGAGTTGAGGGTCAAGCGTTTAAAGGGACTTCTTTTATTAAATATGCATGATTAATTTAATGAGATGAAAAATAGTTTACATTAAAACATGCAATAAATATGACTATAAAGTAGGGAATGGGGTCTGTCAAATGTCTTCATGAAATACATAAATCAAAATTATCTTGCTATAGATTTCAATATCACGCGTTCCCTTTGAGAAGTAGATTCACTCATGTTAATCGATGTGAATTTGTGGAAAGATGGTCGACTTGTTCTTGGGTGTACTACCTAATGTGCACCTAGCTCGTTATTTTTTTGCAGTTACTTTTTCTTTCCTCATATCTTTAGAAGAGTAGAATATGTCTACTTTTCACCTTTCATAAGAGCTAGAAAACTGGTATAACTAAGCGTGCTAGCTCCAATATTTTTGGTTTCAAAATGAGAAAGACTTCTGGTTTTTTATTTATCCTCTTACCCATTTGCATGAACATGTCCTCTTTTTTCTTGCTCCCAAGAATTCATTTGAGTAGCAGGTCCCTTCATCCATTATAATGAAAGATCTTTTAGTTATTTGAGAAGGTTGCATCTTCTCTTTAAGTTTTCAATGTTCTTTCCTCTTTGTTAAGAGTAAGATGAGGGGTATTCCGATTATGCTTTTCTATTCAGATGAAGATAAGATTGAATTTTTTATGAGTATTGATTGTTCTTTTTATTTGTCTCATTGTTTCCATGTCTTTGGGTTGAATGTCTCCATTCCATTTCACAATGATTTTTTTTTCATCCTTAATGAATTAATACCATTAGCTATTTTGAAGTAGAATGCAACTCGATCCTAAAGATAAAAACTACACAACATGACTTTGCATACCTCTTGAGGGACCACTCCACACATCACTACATTTTTGCAAGAGTTGACATTGTTGATTAATCCTCATCTCTATTTCCTAGAGTATCCAACCAAGAGGCTATGGGGTGAGTAGTAGTTTATTTACCATATTGGATTCTTTTAACTCACTATGCGCAACGACAACTACTCATCTTAATTGATCTATATACACAAGATGAAAAGTTTCTCATGTACATTGATTTTATCCTGTCTTTGCCGTTAAGGATAGATTTTAGTCTGGATGTTGGAGCTGCTCAATGTTTACATGTGACAGGTAAAGCAGGACAAATAGCCACCTTTTTCCCCTCATCTCCTTAAACTTCTCCTGAAAGAGTTTCGAATGATGTTTCATGCTTACAACATTGCTCTATATTTTGTTCTTCAATGGGAAATTTTATTTTGAATTAATCGCAATAAATATTGGATGAGTTCAATTTAGGATTATCTTGCAAAGATTCCTTATTATTCCTTCTTGTTCTTTTTTTTCCAGTTGGGATTTAAAGAGTTTTCTTTATTCATGTTGGGAGGCTTCTCTCGATAGATCTTGTTCATTATTTTAATTAGGCAAGCTTATTTGTCTTATTTGGATCCAAAAAGGCTTCGGAGCTCATTGGGAAGTTGAAATATTGAAGGTGTATTTCAGAAACATTAACATCTCTTTATTGCAATACCAAATATGAGAGCTTGCTTCTTAAACGTTATAGTTTTACATAGATTAGCCTTTCTTTAATATAGTCTACACCATTGTCTCCAATGGTTTTCATCACCGCATAAGGTCTCTCAAGAGAAATTTTGTCGTCCAAAATGAAGATTGGCAATCTACCATATGCCAAA
Source organism: Phalaenopsis hybrid cultivar (assembly GCA_002079205.1). NCBI lineage: Eukaryota > Viridiplantae > Streptophyta > Magnoliopsida > Asparagales > Orchidaceae > Phalaenopsis > Phalaenopsis hybrid cultivar. The sequence continues at coordinate 354,589 of JXCR01010923.1, read as the reverse complement.
ACATTGGTGAGTTTAAGCAAGACAAATAAGATTATATCTTGGGAAGTATGCCTAGTATGCCTATTGTGACTAAAATAGATCTGTAGTTGGTCAATTTGGGTGTGAATCTTGATTTTTGTTCTTTTGCTTGATACGGTGAGAAAAACACGGTTTGAGGAGCCGAGCAACTTCTTGAAATTTGGTTTATCCTCATCATCATGAGCAACACACATGTTAATGCAAGAGATATGGAGGATCATAGCATAGAATAGGGATAAAATTTATGGTAGTTTGAAAGCGTTGCCTTATCTATTGTAGTGAGGAAATAGAGTTATTTTATATTCATAAAAAAATTTCATAGAACATATATAGGATCTTTGAAGACAAAAATGAAGTCTTTAAGGCTAAGCAATTCCTCTTCTTGAAAACCTTCTTGAATGGATGTTGAGAGGATAATGCTCCTTTATACTGAAATATCTTTGAAATGGGGTGGTGATGGTCGCTTTCTAGAAGATGAGGTTCTAATATTGTTTGATTTGGGAAATGTTTTATCTTATACGAAAGAGGTTCTCTCTCTCTCTTCCAAAATTTCTCACCCCTCTGTTTTCCTCTCTCCCCCCTTCTTACTCTTGCAATGTAGTTATGGCAATTTCTGGGGAGAAGGTCAAATGCCTAGGATGGTGATGCTAATTCATATGGAGGACATGCATTGAGCTGGAGTGTGTATGGCTTGTGATGAGTCTTGCAAAGAGTTGAAGTTGTCAGTTTTCTTTTACTAAATAAATGTGACTCAGTCTTGTTAGGAGCGGGATGATGAGCTTCTAGAAAAAGTGAATTAGAATGGACTTCTAGTTGAATCCGAATGGAATGCATGTGAAGACCTCAACCAAGTGGCCATAAGAGATTTCGAGTAAACATAGTTGCTTGTTGTCAAGAAAAGAAGTTTGCTTTTCGACAAGCATAAAGCCCTCATCAACTTGAAAGTATTCAACAATAAAATAGTCACTCGACTTGAGGAGAGAGTGCAGCTTTCATTCTAAGCTACTATGTGCACCTAAAAAGATGTGTGAATGAGCTGCATTTTATTCCTTTCCTCCTTATTTTGGGAGTTTATAAAATATGAGGTGTGTTACACACACACACAAGTAGACACGCTTGTGCTTGCATACACATTTGGTTTTGAATTGCAACAAATCTTGTAGAAAGATCAAAACATCAAGGGATATCTTGACTTTGAGTATGTTTTAAAAGTTTGATGGGAGAGTGCTACAATTTGACGTACAAATCGACAAATTTTTCACAGAAAATAGGACAAACCAATATGTCTTTAAATAAATCAAATAACTCACACAAATACAAAGGATAAGCACCTACAATTCGAGAGGTAGGCGATCTCTCCCAATTCCTACAATTCGAGAGGTAGAAAATCTCTTACAAACCCTAGACCTAACTCACAACACAATCTCTTGAATAATCCTAACAATAGACATAACAAGCATATTTATACCCAATAATAATAATAATAATGGACTAAATTATTCTTAGGCATATATAAGACAAATTTGTCCTTAGGCTGGGCGTCCTCGTAATAATACTCATCTCCTAAAAAACACCTTGTCCTCAATGTGGGAAAACATTAGAGTATTTTTTCTTCCTAAAAGACACCTTGGCACTCATGTTCCCCTTGAAGATTAATATCTTCAATATTCTAACTCTCATGTCTCCATCCCAACTTACTGTTCCTCCGTTGTTTCCCCCCATATATTGAGAGTAAAATTCCTTCCTTCTCTCCCTTCTTCTTCATGCTCCTCCATACCTCTGTCATAATCTCTTATCCATTTTTCGGTCCAATTGCGTCCATCAAAAATCTCTGATCAACCCATAATCAGAGGTCTGAGAGGGGGTTCGTGATGGTGAATGTTTTGCTTATGTTTCTCACCTTCGATCTCTTTTTATTTTTCAATGTTGCCACGAATTCTGCAGTTAACTTTTGATTAGGATTTGCAAATTCAGTTGTTGGTAGGTTCTTGGATTGCATCTCAATGAGCCTCTTTAGCGTCTCTCGGATTTCTCCGATGCTCTTGAATAAATTCTCCACCTGGTTCTCCATAGAAGAGAACATCTCCTCTATGGCGATGAAACTTTCTTCCATCCCAAATTTTATTTGACTCATCTCTTCGTGGCTGTATGTCGTTATTTTAGATCAATTAAAACTATTGAACGTCCAAATGTATCGCCATTCAACCAATCCTGTCGATGCTTCCCGGCCAGCTAGAATCGCTGGATTCAATCACGAAGTTCTGAACGCCGCGATTCCGCTAGAAGGCCTTAGGTCGGATCGATCGGCAATATCTTTGTACGTCGGGATCCCTGGTTTCAATTGCGACTGTATCGACTCTTAGGATCCCTGCACGCTGTGATTCCTCCTGGGCACTTCAATAGCGACTATTTCGAGAGGGCTAGGGGTGTAAACGCTNTGTTGCCGAGATGAGAATGATTAGGTGGATGAGTGGCTTTACACTTAGGACAAAATGCGAAATGAATATATTCGTGATAGGGTTGGCGTAGCTCCTGTGATGGACAAAATTAGAGAAAGTCGTCTTAGATGGTTTGGTCACATTAGGAGAGTAGTGTTTTAGATTCGACTTGTGTTAAGAAAGACAGAGGTAGACCTAGGAAGACTTGGGCTTATTGTATTAAAATTGATCTTAACTTATTAGAACTAAATGAAATATGACACTAAATAGGACGCAATGGAGAAAAAAGATTCATGTAGCCGACCCCACGTAGTGGGATTAAGTGGACTCAATAATGGTTAAAAATGATCTTAATTTACTAGAACTAAATGAAAATATGACACTAAATAGGACGCAATGGTGAAAGGATGAATCATGTAGCCGACCCCACGTAGTGGGATTAAGGCTTTGTTGTTGTTGTTGTTGTTGTTGTTGTATTTGGATTTTCTTCCTTCTAAACTAGATGATATGATTGTTTTGACATGTTTAGATAATTTATATGAATAAGTTTGCATGATTATTATTTAAATTACCGATTGAATGAATGAAAATTAAAAGATTTTTTTAGTGTATTTTCTCTCTTTAAAATCTCTCTAAATGATTTGTCCCAACTCTCTCTCCCCTCCACTTAGGCAAAAGCCAATGTGATATAGATGTTTAATAGTTCAATCTATGATATAATTCTAGCTAAAATAACTAAGTCCCTCATATCTTTGCTTCTCTGAGCTTAATTTAATTATCATTCAAGGAACACTTGGCATAATTTAGTTATGAGCAGTTTTATTGTGTATCATGCATATTTGGCATTATATAATGAAATAATATTTTTCCATAAAATAAATCTAAGTATTTATTTTAAAGCTATCCTATAATTTTACAATATCTAGTCTATATTTGGTTTTCATCTAAACATTTTGACTCTTGATCTAGAAATCAGTACACCCCAACAATATAGGATACGATGAAATAAATTGAACATGTTTTGTATTCTCAAAATAAAAGATTGTATGTAAGCAATAACAAAAAAAAGAGAAAATCTTTGTTTTATTTTATTTCATAAATAATATTCCAATTGATACAAGTGAATGAAAAACAAGAATTGATTAAAACAGAGCTGAAATGACAATAAGGAAAGAACTACCTAAAGCCTCAAAAGAGGAGATTCAATAATTAAAGCAAATATTGACAATAGCAAAAAAAATCTATAATTGGAACGTCTGCTTCTCTGGAGTTCGTTCTGCAAATGGGCCAAATAAAATCTACTATACAAAAATATCAACGTGTAAGTTTGACAAATCAAACTTTATAAATAACAACTATTTATTAAATCATAAATGACAAAGATTAGAGCATGCAATAGAGATTAAAAAAAATAAATTACAACATGTATATATATAGCCTTTTCAAGAAAAAAAGTTTTGAATAAATCTAAATAAGTATAATATGAGTATGCTTAATCTATTTAATAAAATGTGCAGTCACTAATGATTATCAGTACATGACTTAACAATTTGTTATTATTCATACTCAGCTTAATTTATACTTATATGGTAGGTTTTTTAAAATACTTTGAAACTAGGAAGATAAACACCAAATTCATGGAAACCCGACAATTACCTATACAGTCATTACTCTTTGGGCATATCAACCCAACTACTTCATTCTAAAGTGTTTCACAAACCTACTCATCATTGCGATATGACATAAATCTACATACAAACCATAGACATACAAAATTTTCCACAAGTAAATGTATAAGCAATATGCTACCTCACACAGCTTTGCGATATCACATAAATCTACATACAATTCATGAACATGAAATACAAGGAAAAATTTTTTTTTTTGAATTGTAGAATTTAATCAAACATGCATGGAGTTGTGTATCAATAAAATAAGACACCTAATTACTTCATTATGAGCAATAAATGCATCCTATAATAAGTGCAATAAAAAATATACATGAAATAAAAGAGTGTAACTGACAATCCTACAAATTAGCTAAAAATCTTATACAAGCAGCAAAGATAACACTTCTAACAACAAATGAAACATTTATCCCTTCATAAAAAAAACAGTCACTCACATCAAGACGACCAAATCGAAGCTTTTAAGTATTTCAACGGTTGAACTAATGTTGAGCAGTGGTCCTACACAAATTATTCAAAGTATAAAAGATTGTGCAGTTAAACCTAGTTATTTTTTAATTTAGGTGTAAACAAATCAAATTATCTTATTATTGGCACTATCTTATATATATTAGGTGCAAACAAATCAAAGAGATAGAAACGGGTGCTAAAAAGCTGAGGCTAAAACATGGCGGCCACTGCTCCGATCGCCGGCGCCTGCTGCACCTCATCGCCTTCCCCAACCCAAATGCGCAGACTTTCTCGCCAAACTTTACTCTCCCTCTCCTCCTCTTTCACCAAAAGCCTGCACTTCAATTCCTCCTCCTCTCCCAACTCCTTCCACTCCCTCACCCGCAGAACTCGCGCCGGATCAGCCGTTGCTCCGACGATGAGCATGGAGGCGGGCATAGGTGTCATGGGAACGAAGTTGGGAATGATGTCCTACTTCGAGCCCGAGGGCACCGTCGTCCCCGTCACCGTTGTCGGATTCCGTGAGGGCAACATCGTCACCCAGATTAAGACCACCGCCACCGAAGGATACGACGCCGTTCAGGTGGGATACCGCCGCGTTCGAGACCGGAAGCTCACCAGGCCGGAGCTCGGCCACCTAAGCAAGGCTGGCGCTATACCAATGCGCCATCTTCAGGAATTCCGGCTCTCCACCATCGAGGGTTTCGAACCAGGGCAGAGGCTCGTCATTGATGAGATATTCAAGGAGGGTGATCTTGTTGATGTCTCCGGGACGACCATTGGCAAGGGATTCCAAGGTACGGCAAAATTTTTTATGAAAGATTGATGCTTGTAACACCTCATAAAACCTCATTATTAGTGACAATATGAGCTGATTATTGAGCAACTTTTGTATGATCAGGTTTATGACAATAGCACCTAACTGCCCTTCAGCCTTAATTTCCAAAATTAAGAGTTCCGCTATAGTTTCCCTGAGATTGGTGTTTACTGATGCTTCTTTTTCTAGCTAGTAAGAGCATTAGGTTTTTGTACAAATGAAACCTGAAAATTAGAATAGCATGAACACTCTAGTGTAGGCTTCCCTGAGAGTAGTAACTCCAGGGTCAGATAGATCCATGTTTTGACACCTTCTTAATGAGAGTTAAGGCCCGTTAGAAAATTCATGATAGTCATTTTTTCTCTTTGAGCTCGTTGAATCTGAACATCAATGCTGATGGACAATATTGCATTCAATTTTTCATAAACAAGTTTAAAGTGCATGTGATAAGTGTTAAGTGATTGATCCAATCGCTCAGTTCGATAGAACTCCTTGCATATATCAAATATTCTAGAAATATTTAATCCCAGAAAAGACAAATGTCAATTCCTTCATCTTATTTTTAATACAGTCAAATGAGTGATATGACCAGATTTATCGAGTTCGATAGAATTCTGTATTTGTATACAAAGCCGTGCATCAACTCTCATCTACTTGAAATAATTAAGATCAACCACTGTTAAAGGACTATCAATCAGACGACTCTCTTGGGAAATACTCTCAAATAGAGTCTTATAATTTTACTCCAATAAAAATAATTGACTCTATAGCTAATTTTGATCTTCCGCACCTAGGAAAGAATGTCATTCAAAAATTCTAGTTACAGCCAGAGCCCGAGCCGAAGTCCTCCACCTTCCAAGGAACAAATGCGCAACCCCTCCTTTTACGATAGCTAAAGCCCTATCCCTCGACCCAAGGAGTAGCTGGAGCCTAGAGGCTAACAAAAACGGTGCCAGACTAGATGAAGCCACATCTGTGTGTAATGGTGCAAATGAAGACAAAGGCTAAGTGGAAATGAGGATGATGGAGATTCGAACGACGGAGACTTGGGTGCGAAGCCGAACCGAGGAGCCCTTAGGATGTTGACGATTTGATTGACACAAACGAAGCCACACTTGCATTCGATGAACAAAGCCAAATCGAGTAGCAGAGTATCAACGACAAGCTGTGTGTGGTTTTGATACCATATGAAGGAAAGCTACTCTTTTTCTTATTACCCAATTAAAAACATATGTTACACGTTTATAGATTCCAATCTCTTTAATTTAGGAATATCTCTACTAGGAAAGATTCTATAATTAGAAATCTCCTAATTTGATTACCTTATATAGAAAATACATTTAGATATCCTATAATCAAGCTACCTATAATCATGCTTCCTAGCATACAAATATTAGACTTATTACTTTCCTTAACAAATATGTTATGGATATAATTATTATTGGCTTAGGCAGATGTTTATATAATTAGGGGCATTTATATTCATAATGCTCGAAACAGTGATAGACTCAAAGTATCAGATTTACTTATTCACCTCCGATGTCTTCTCCACCTAAAATCATGTGGGAATAGCTCCCATCATCGAGTTTGTGGCAAACTATCTAGTCAAAGCGCAACAGCTTTGATTTTCTGGTTCCAGTAAAAACTTGAAACTTCATCGTTAAATCTTGCAAATATCTTTTCACAAAGTGGCTCTTGCCATCCTCACCGTAACTTCTTGTACCATGAGGTCCTCCCAACATCGGCAAGCTTTCATGAAGCAGCTCAACCTGACCACCTTGAGTGCCGCTGTGAACCTTACGAAAGGACGATCTTTCCTCTTGAGTTGCACTTGAATCATCACCTGTCTAAAAACCAAACCTCGCATGAATGCCATTGACATTACCCCTAAAAATATCTACTTCACAACAAAGCGATGCATAATAGGATTCAAGAGACTCTATTTTCTCCTTGAGCTCTGTGGTGTAGCTGATTAAGCTTCTCTTGCCACTGTTGCTTTGCTTTCACTTGGTAGAAAGGCTTCTCAAGGACATTCGCTGTCTTCTAGCTACGCTTTCTAGATTGCCTTTCAGGCACCACCATCAAAATCATGTCAGAATTTTTGAACTTGAATATTTTTGCAATTTGGATCAACACAAAGCTGATATTGAACTTGTCTATCTAATGCTTTATGTAACTGAAATATAGTTGGAGACTACATGAAATGTCTTTCAAAATGTGTTTATCATACAATAAACAATAAGTATTGTGTGTAATGTAATGCATGCATATGCATTATATGTAATCATAACTAAATTAAAATCAAATTTGGGAGACTCTGTAATTGAATTATTTTAATTTGGATGAACTCAACTCAACTCTGTAATTTTGATTTAGAGCGAAGTTCAAGTTCAATGGAAGTGATTTTATTTTTATTTTTTTTATTTCTAGTCAAGGCAAGCTTACATAAATTTGGCTTTATATCAGCCCTAATTGTATATGATATGATCTTGAGTTGATTTTTGAAAAACCAAGATTGTAAGTGGCTTAATCCCATTTTCATTCATACAGTGGATGGTTCATTGTTATTGATTCAACATTATATTCCCATAGATTTATACATTGTACTTGTATTAATGCTTGCATTTATGCACACATGGATGGTGCACTATGACAAAATCGACACAAGGAGGCCTCTGAGCTTTGGTGAAGTTTTTTGAAGTGGATGAAGGATCTAATACCACTTGAGATTCATAGATAAAGATACTCTGATAGAATCGCCAACCAATGCAAACTTTTGGAGAGAATTTTGATTCTTTGTGCAGAAAAGGTCCTCGGTTTTTATTAGGGCCTCTTATTTAGTTTCCAACCTCAATTCATAGGATTCCACTTAAGCCTTCATTAAACACACCCTTTGATATTTTTTTCTAGATTAAGTTCATTTCACTATTCTCTTCTACCCAGATAATTTCTATATGGAATAAAAATAAGTCAGAATAAAGATTCACATAGAGGCTTTAAAGAAAACCAAGGGTTAAAAGTTTGTAGGACCTGATGATATCTCAATTGAAGTGTGGAAATATTTAGGGGATTTGGGAGTTTCTTTTCTTGCTAAACCCTTTAATATTATTTTAAAAACTAAAAAGACGCCTGAGGAGTGGAGGAAGAGTATTTTGGTCCCCATTTTTAAGAATAAAGAAGATGCACAAGAGTTTGCAAGTTATAGAGGAATTAAGTTTATGTGTCATACTTTAAAATTATGGGAGAGGGTAACTGAACATAGGTTAAGACGCATTACAAAGATTTCTCATAATCAATTTGGATTTATGCCGAGCAGGTCTACTATGAAAGCTATACATTTATTGAAGAGGCTTGATGGAGAAGTTCAGAGATAATAAGGAGAATCTACATTTGATTTTTATTGATTTAAAAAAAACTTACGGGAGAAGTTCAGAGATAATAAAGAGAATCTACATTTGATTTTTATTGATTTAGAAAAAGCTTGAGATAAGGTTCCAAGAAATATCCTTTGGAGAGTTCTCAAGAAGAAAGGTGTTGATATGACTTATATTCAAGTCATTAAAGATATGTATGCTAGAGCTGCTACTTGGTTGAATTTTTTATGAGTATTGATTGTTCTTTTTTATTTGTCTCATTGTTTCCATGTCTTTGGGTTGAATGTCTCCATTCCATTTCACAATGAATTTTTTTTTTCATTCTTAATGAATTAATATCATTAGCTATTTTGAAGTAGAATGCAACTCGATCCTAAAGATAAAAACTACACAACATAACTTTGCATACCTCTTGAAGGAACACTCCACACATCACTACATTTTTGCATTCTTTCATAATGGTGAAATGGAGCTGACATTGTTGATTAATCCTTAACTCTATTTCTTCAAGTATCCAACCAAGAGGCTATGGGGCGAGGAGTAGTTTATTTACCATATCTTTGAATGATACTCGGTAATGTTGGATTCTTTAACTCGCTATGCGCAACGGCAACTACTTATCTTAATTGATCTATATACACAAGATGAAAAGTTTCTCATGTACATTGATGTTGGATGACATGCTCTTATTTGTCCTCTTTGTCTTTGCCGTTAAGGATAGATTTTAGTCTGGATGTTGGAGCTGCTCAATGTTTTACTTGGACAGGTAAAGCAGGACAAATAGCCACCTTTTTCTCCTCATCTCCTTAAACTTCTCCTGAAAGAGTTTCGAATGATGTTTCATGCTTACAACATTGCTCTATATTTTGTTCTTCAATGGGAAATTTTATTTTGAATTAATCGCAATAAATATTGGATGAGTTCAATTTAGGATTATCTTGCAAAGATTCCTTATTATTCCTTCTTGTTCTTTTTCTTCCTGTTGGGATTTAAAGAGTATTCTTCTTTCATGTTGGGTGGCTTCTCGCGATAGATCTTGTTCTTTCTTTTAGTAACCAAGGCAAGCTTATTTGTCTTATTTTGATCCAAATAAACTTTGGAGCTCATTGGGATATTGAAATATTGAAGGTGTATTTCAGAAACATTTACATCTCTTTATTGCAATACCAAAGTTGAGAGCTTGCTTTTTAAACGTTACAGTTTTACATAGATTAGTCTTTCTTTAATATAGTCTACACCATTGTACAATGGTTTTCATCACCTCATAAGGTCTCTCAAGAGAAATTTTGTTCTCCAAAATGAAGATTGGCAATCTACCATATGCCAAAACAAAGGTGAGTTTAAGACAAATAAGATCATATCTTGGAAAGTATGCCTGTGGTGACTAAGATAGATCTGCAGTTTGTCTATTCGGGCGTGAATCTTGATTTTTTTTACTTTTGCTTGATACGGAGAGAAAAACACGGCTATTTGGGTTTGAGGAGCCCAGCAACTTCTTGAAATTTGATTTTTTATCATCATCACGAGCAACACTCATGTTAATGCAAGAGGCATGAAGGATCATAGCATAGAATGGGGATAAAATTTATGGTAGTTTGAAAGCTAATGCCTCTATCTATTGTACTGAGGAAATAGAGTTATTTTGTATTCATAAAAAAATTCATAGAACTAATATAAGATTTTTGAAGACAAAAATGAAACCTTTAAGGCTAAGCAATTCCTCTTCTCGAAAACCTTCTTGAGTGGATGTTGAGAGGATAATGCTCCTTTAGACTGAAATATCTTTGAAGTGGGGTGGCGATCGTTGTCTAGAAGATGAGGTTCTAATATTCTTCGATTTGGGAAATGGTTTATCTTCTGGGGAAGAGATTCCCCCTCTCTCTTCCAAAACTTCTCGCCCCTCTGTCTTCCTCTGTCTCCCTCTGTCTCCCCCGTTCTTACTCTTGCAATGTAATAATTGCAATTTGTGGGGAAAAGGTCAAATGCCTATTATGGTGATGGTAATTCATACGGAGGACAGGCATTGAGTTGGAGTGTGTATGGCCTGTGATGAGCCTTGCAAAGAGTTGGAGTTGTCATTGTTCTTTTACTAGAAAAATGTGACTCATCTTGTTAGGAGTGGGATGATGAGCTTCTAGAATAAGTGAATTAGAATGGACTTCTAATTGAACCGAATGGAATGCATGTGAAAACCTCAAGAGTGGCCATAAGAGATTTCGAGTAAACATAGTTACTTGGTGTCAAGAAGAGAAGTAGTTTGCTTTTCGACAAGCATAAAGCCCTCAACAACTTGGAAGTATTCAACAATAAGACTTCTAATTGAACCGAATGGAATGCATGTGAAGACCTCAAGAGTGGCCATAAGAGATTTTGAGTAAACATAGTTACTTGGTGTCAAGAAGAGAAGTAGTTTGCTTTTCGACAAGCATAAAGCCCTCAACAACTTGGAAGTATTTGACAATAAAATAGTCACTCGACTTGAGGAGAGAGTTCAGCTTTCGTTCTAAGCTAGTAGGTGCACCTCAAATGATGTGTGAATGAGCTGAATTTTATCACTTTCCTCCTTATTTTGGGAGTTTATAACATATGAGGTGTTACACACACAAGAGTAGACATGCTTGTGCTTGCATACACACCTCTACTCTTGATTAGCTTTGAATTGCAACGAACCCTGTAGAAAGATCACAACATCAAGGGATATCGGCTTTGGGAATGTTTTAAAAGTTTGATGGGGGAACAATACAATTTGACGTAGAAATCGACACAGACTTTTCACAGAAATTAGTGCAAACCAATATTTCTTCAATAAATCAAACAACTCACACAAATACAAAAGATAAGCACCTACAATTCGAGAGGAAGGCGATCTCTCTCAATTCCTATAATTCGAGAGGCAGGAAATCTCTCTCAATTCCTATAGTTCGAGAGGCAGGAAATCTCTCTCAAGCCCTAGCCCTAAGACTCGCAACTCAATCTCATAAATAATCCTAACCCTATACATAACAACCATATGTATACGCAATAATAATAATAATAATAAAAGACTCAATTGTCCTTAGACATACAAAAGATAAATTTGTACTTAGGTTGGGCGTCCTCGTAACAATACTCTCCCATTCTCAAAAGATACATTATCTTCAAGGTGGGAAAATATGAATATTCTTCCTCCCCCACAACTGTCTCTATTTATTCATTCTTTGCTTCTTCATTCTGCACCATGAGAACTTGTAATCTTTGATCTTCGATGTCCTGGAGTAAACTTCTCTTCACAGCGAAAACACAACACTTTGACTTGCTTTTCCTGAATCTCTGTCCAGTAAGGCGTTTGAGTGTTGCTTCCGATTGTGGTCCATTATTTGTGTCCCGTGTAGCCTCTCTTTGGACTTCCTTTGTTTGAACTTTTGGCATTGGCATGGTTGTAGTTGTTCCGTACGCCGCTCCATCTATGTTGCTTATGTTGGCATTCTTCATCTTGTTATTGTCTTCCATCATCTAAGCTAGCTTCATCGTCTCCCTCAATCGCTGCTGTCTTAGTAGTCGAAGTGTTGTCCGTATGTCGGGCTTTAAGCTTTTCATAAAATCCCCCACATTCTTCCCGACAATAGTTCAATTATCTCCTTGTATTTTATGATTGTTCCCTCCTGAGTCAAGACATAAAATTGCTTATGTAAGTCTCATTCCTGAATGATTCAGAAACATTCCAACAAACAATCCTTAAATTCATCCCACGAGCCTCCCTCCACTGAAACCAGATTAAAGCTTACCCCTCCAAACAAAATCACGCTGCCATGAGTTTATTCTCCCCGTCTAACTCATTCACCGCAATGTATTGCTCTGTCCGATACACCTACCCACCCATGTGTGTCTTCCCCCTCAAAGATTGGCATCTTCAACTTCCTAACTAACATCTTCACCCTAATTTTCTCTTTTTCTGTTGTTTCCCCTCATATGTCGAGGGTAAAACTCCTTCCTTTCACCGTAGTCATATCCCCTCTTTACTTCTCTCTTCTTATTCATGCTCCTTCATACCCCTGACATAATCTCTTCTCTAATTTTTGGCCCAAATGCCTCCAGCAGAAATCTCCAATCCACCCCTAATCGAAGGCCTGAGAGGGGGTTCGTGATGGTGAATGTTTTCTTCATGTCCCTCACATTCGATCTCTTTTTCTTTCGATTTTGCCATGGATTCTCCAGCACTTTTGATTAAGGTTTGCAAATTTAGCTATCGTTGGGTTCTTGGATTGCATCCTAATGAGCTTCTTTAGCATATCTCCAATTTCCCCCAGCTCTCGAATTAATTCTCCACTTGATTCTCCATAGAAGAGAATCTCTCCTCTATGGCGACTTTTTTCTTTCATCCCAAATTTTATTTGACTCATCTTTTCATCTAATTTTTTCTCTCTTGGCAGCCATTATTTCCTGAAAAATTTTCAATTGAATGTTGAAATACATCATCAGTTAGCCAATCTTTTCTAAGCTTCCCGGAAAGCTAGAATCGTCGGATTCGATCATGAAGGCCAGAATGCCGCGATTCCGCTAGAAGGCCTAAGGTCAGATCGATCGGCAATATCTCTGTACGTCGGGATCCCTTCAGCTGGTTTCAATCACGACTGTATCGACTCTTAGGATCCCTGCACGCCGCGATTCCTACCGGGTACTTACAATCGCGACTGTTTTGCGAGGGGATGCCTCCTGCACACTACGATCCTTCTTCGATATCGGCTCTTAAGATCTCTGCAAGCCGCAATTCCTCCCAGGTACTTCGATTGCCACTGTTTCGAGAGGGGATGCCGCCTGCACGCCGCAATCCTTCTTCTGTATCGTCTCTTAGGTTCTTTGCAAGCCGCGATTCCTCCTGGATACTTCAATCGCGACTGTTCCGCGAGGGGATGCCGCCTGGACGCCGATTAATCCAGTCGGTGATCTCCCAGAAATTGATCTGATACCAGTTTGATAGGATTTGAAGTAGAAATCGATATTGATTTTTCATTGAAATTAGGGCAAATCAATATTTCTTCAATAAATCAAACAACTCACACAATTATAAGTGATAAGCACCTACAATTCGAGAGGTGAGTGATCTCTCTGAATTCTTACAGTTCAAGAGGTATGAAATCTTTCTTAAATCCTAGCCCTAAGACTCACATCAATCTCATGCATAATCCTAATCCTAAACATAACAAGCATATTTATACTCAATAATAATAATAATAAATGACTAAATTCTTCTTAGACATACAAAAGATAAATTTGTTCTTAGGCCAGACATCCTCGTACCAAGGAGCTATGGAGAGCTCACTTGATATTGAGGAGCAAGCACGTAGGGGCTTGGATGAGTCGAGCAGAGTTCATGAAGTGACGGCATTGGCCGGTGCAAAATTAAGACACTTGAGGCTTGAGTGTTTGAGTAGATAGTATATGCTATACTTGACAGAAGAACTTAATCAAGATGTTCCCAATAACTTGAAGAAATGCTAAGAACATATATTGTTTATTCCTAAAAGAATATTTGTCTCGGTTGAACATCTCGGTCAACATGATTATTTATTGTTCCAGAAGAACCCAGTGGCCGAGTCACTTGAGGCTTCTACTTCGCTCTTCAACGTGACAACTGTCCTTGTTCACGTAGAGGGTTCGAGCTTGATAAAGTCCTATGCCAATGTGTACGCAGTCTCTCTTCATTGACACAATGCATCAATGATTAAGAAATCATTGTCTTGATGTCATTTGATCCCATACCACCTGAAGTTTTTGGATAACTTTGGGTTCTTTGTGCTAGAGGTCTTTGTTCTTGTTTTGGGTGAAATTTAAGATTTGTCTCTTGTGTACATTTATCTTGCCATCTCTTTTTCTGAGTTAATTCCTATATAGAATGAAAAATGACTCAACTCTTCTAACCGTGTGCCTAACTAATCTGTGCAGGTGGCATCAAGAGACATAATTTTCGCCGTGGGCCAATGACTCATGGCTCTAAAAGCCATAGAGCACTGGGTTCCATCGGTGCCGGAACAACGCCTGGCCGAGTTTATAAAGGTAAAAAGATGCCCGGAAGGATGGGAGGAACTAAAAGAAAGATCCGAAAGCTGAAGATTGTCAAGATAGATAATGAATTGAGAGTTGTAATGATAAAAGGAGCTGTACCTGGAAAGCCTGGGAATCTTCTTCGCATTACACCTGCAAAGATTGTTGGAAAGAACATTCCAAAGAGTTAGGGTATATTTGTTCTCAATCAAAACGTACCTGTAACCTGTAACCTGTAACTGAGAACATTTTCTTTTCCAGATTCCAGAGCTTCCTTCTTTAGTCATTCTTAGTGGTACTGATTAGAGCTTGATGTGCTACTAAATAACATATTTGTGGTTGACTCGATCAGAAGCAGCTCAAAATCAGTACAAGTAATTTTAAATTTTTAAAAATTAAGATTTATTTAAATACAACATAAAAAAATAAGATGAAAATAAATAAAATTATTTATTTAATATCAAATAAGTTTGTTTATATTTGACATGCTTATAAAGTGAATTTTAAAAAAAATATTTATCTAGACTTATTTATTTAACAAATAAATTGAACATGAGCTATTTAAAGAGCTGGCATGAGCTATTGACGAACGGCAAGCTCTTTTTAATAGCTCGGTAGATTATTTCAGAATATGCAATAAAAATACAATTAAATTTTATATTACATTCATCATAAAATAAAAATATAAATCAGTTGAGATGCCCTTATCCATTTTTTTTATGGTTATTTACACACATGCCACTCAATTCCTATGCATTCACATATCTGTACTTAAAGATTGCTATTTACATTTATACCACCCAAATCATTCATCACATATAAAATGCTACCATTACAATTTTGAAAAAAAGTAAAATATACCTTTCCATACATAGGTAAGATGTCATAGATGTAGAAATTAAAATTTAGGTGTTACATATGTCAATACATAAAGATTGAATGGTATGTATGTAAATCTTCCTTTTTTATCTATAATGTTCAGGTTGGATCAATGAAACACTACTCCTAAGTTCTCTTGGATGTTCATAATGTTGGGATTATTTCGTTACAATTCTCAAATTAATTAATGCTCTGTTTTAATTTCAATTTCCGTTAAAATTCTTTGTTGTTTTCAAGGGAAATAAATTACTTTCATTATAATTTCCAAATTAATTAATGCTCTGTTTTAATTTCAATTCCCGTTGGAATTCCTTGTTGTTTTCAAGGGAAATAAATTTCAGAATGTGGTCCATATAGTGTCTAAGTTCAACACTAGAATTCAGTAACGTTCATAATGCGAGAAAAACTCGCATATGCCCTGCTCCCGTCTGTTGAACTTTGTGATGGGCAGAGCATTATAACTAGACGTGATACTTGTTGTTTTGGTCTCTAAGTTTGCTCATCTTCATTTTATTTGCACCACCAGGTTGTGAGTGAGAAAAACTTAGAAGATCTACAACAAAAAAATTGTGAGAGTTGTGAGTGTCGACTCTGTTTGTGTAAGTTATGGCTGGAGGTATATATGATTCTATCTCGCTTTTGCTTATCGATTCAAATATGTTTGTTTATGTTTGAGAACATGTTTAGATCGAATATGATATTATTAATACATTTGGTATCAGAGCATGTTTAACCTCTGTCTTGCTTACTGTTTCACTCTGTTTATACGTAGAACTTGGTTAAGCCATTAAGGTTAATGTCCCATATTATTGCCCTGTTTTGGAGAAAACGTTTTGATTTTGTGGCATTAGAATTTTGACGTTGTTAATTCAAAATAAAATCGGAAATCATGTTGAAATCAAGTTTCTAAGCTTTTGTGATTTGAACAATTGATTTTTGCTGAAAAACCGTCGGGTTTCCCATTCGGAGCCGCGGGTC
The DNA here is from genome assembly GCA_002079205.1 of Phalaenopsis hybrid cultivar. Lineage (NCBI taxonomy): Eukaryota > Viridiplantae > Streptophyta > Magnoliopsida > Asparagales > Orchidaceae > Phalaenopsis > Phalaenopsis hybrid cultivar. Next base: position 337,926 of record JXCR01010923.1, on the reverse strand, counting down.
TGAACCGGGTCGAGATGACCTGGCTAAAGGTTGAAGACGAGTCAAACGACTTGTCGTCTGGGCGCTGGTGAAAACGACATGTCATTTTCATTTGGCAAAAACCAGTCGTCTCCTCATGCAAAACGACATGTCGTTTTGATTAAAAAAATATATGCACTGTTATTCATTTTATTTGCATGCAGATGTTTAGCTCTTAATAAAGAATTAATTAATGTTAGTTGATTCATATAATTTTAATTAATTAGGAAATAGTCACAACATCTTTAATTAATTAAAATTATATATTAAGTTCAAGAATCACATTAAAATATTAGTTGTAATTAATCATAGGAGATATAATGAAATCTACCAACATGAATTTTATTATATTTATATGATTAATTATGATGAAATATCAACTTATATTTCTTAATCTACTCACAGGAATTAAGAAAATGAACATAACTTGATAGTTTATCATAAAGTTGTTAGATAAATCTATTTGAGTAGGATTTTTTGCCCACAAACAAGTTCTATGTCATTAGATTCATCAATTTGAGCATGATTTACATTGGTAAAACATGACATTTTGTTTTCGGGTCTAAAAAAAATTTAATGAGCATGTATGTTTGAAAAATTTTACAGTTATTCAACCTGCGAACATTTCTGATTTTAAGTGTGACATTCCTGAATTAAAGGGTGATAACTATGAGGTGTGGAAAGAGAGAGTTATTCTCCATTTAGGATGGATGGATATTGATTACACTATAAGAAAAGACGAACCACCTACCATTACTGAAACCAGCATTCCGGTGTTGTTGATCTTTATGAAAAATGGGAGCAATCCAATCGCCTCTCTGTGATGTTCATAAAGATCAAGATATCTGCTGGTATCTGTGGTTCTGTCGAGCAGCATAATAAGGTCAAAGACCTTCTGAAAGTCATCGATGAGCATTTTGCAACATCTGACAAGGCTCTGACCAACACCTTAATTATGCAGTTTTCATTCATGAAGCTCACCAGAATTAAAGGCATGCGTGATCATATCATGCACATGAAAGACATAGCGGCTCAGCTTAAAGCTTTGGAAGTTAAAATGTCGGAATCTTTCATGGTTCATTTCATTATGAACACTTTGCCCCAACAATATGGACCCTTCAAAATCTCTTATAACACACATAAAGACAAATGATCAATTAATGAGCTGTTGACCATGTGTGTCCAAGAAGAAGGTAGGTTGGCAATGGAAGAGGGTGAAAATGCGAATTTCACTACTCAAGGAAAGAGGAAGAGGGATCAAGCAAATAATAAGGGAAATAACAAGATTCCTCCTCAGCAAGGCATAAAGAAAGAGTTAAAGTGTTTCTTCTGTAAGAAGAAGAGACATATGAAAAAAACTGCATCAAGTTTAAGAACTGACTCGACAAGAAAGGTACTCAACTTTCATTCATTTGTTATGAGTCTAATATAGTTAGTGTTAATTGTAACACATGGTGGATTGATTCTGGTTTTACAATCCATGTTTACTATACCTTGCAGGGTATACAAAACCTAAGGAAACCAGTGGGAAGTGAACAATGCATCTATTCAAGAAGCAAGATGAGTTCACATGTTGAAGCCATTGGCATGTGCAGTTTGGTTTTAAGCAGTGGTTTCGTTTTACGATTGGAAAAGATTTTTTATGTTCCAAGTTTCTCAAGAAATTTGATTTCTATTTCAAGACTTGTACCATTGGGTTTTTCCTTTAACTTCTTGGATTCTGATTTTAGTTTATCTAATGAATCTAAGGTTATTGGTTATGATATTTTGTTTGATAGTCTTTACTCTATTAAATTGCAAAATGGTGCTCCTTATAATTCTATGCATGTTACTGTTGGGTTAAAACGATGTGTTTTGAATGAGGAATCCTCTATGTTATGGAACCGAAGATTAGGTCCATTAAGAGAATTAAAAGAATGATAAATGAAGGGGTACTTAGTACTTTGAATTTTACTGGCTTTGAAACTTGTATAGATTGCATAAAGAGTAAACAAACTAATAAGTCTAAAAAATGTGTCAAGAGGAGCACAAACCTATTGGAGATTATATATACAAATATTTGTTGTCCAGAAATGAATGTAGTTAGTCCAAAATACTTTGTCACCTTCATAGATGATTATTCACAGTATATGTATCTCTACTTACTTCGTTCTAAGGACGAAACTTTGGATGCCTTTAAAATCTTTAAGGCTGAAGTGGAGAATCAATGTGGAAAGCAAATTAAAAATGTGAGGTCAGATAGAGGTGGAGAGTACTATGGAAGACACACAGAGAGTGGACTAGCACCTGGTTCATTTGCGAAGTTTCTTCAAGAACATGAGATTGTTGCCCAACGCACGATGTCTGGTTCTCCAGATCAGAATGGTGTGGCAGAGAGAAGAAACCGAACTTTAATGGACATTGTGAGAAGTATGCGGAGTAACACGAAACTCCTTGAATTCTTGTGGACTAAAGCTCTAAAGGCGGATGCGTATATATTAAACAGAGTTCCAACTAAGGATGTTCCAAAGACGCCTTTTGAGTTATTCAAAGGTTGGAAACCAAGTTTGCGACATATACTGGTTTGGGGATGCCCATCTCAAGTAAGAATTTACAACCCACAAGAAAAGAAGTTAGACCCAAGGACCATTAGTGGGTATTTTATTGAAAATGCTGAAAGGTCTAAATAGTATAGATTCTATTGTCTGTCTCATAACACTAGGATTGTGGAATCAAGAAATGCAAAATTTCTTGAGTATGACTTGATCAGTGGGAGTGATCAATTTCAGGATATTGTTTCAGAAAAGGATCACTGTGAAACTCAACCCTCTAGGTCAAGTGACGGATTGATTGTTATTCACACCCCTCAAGAATAAACAGGTGTTAGACAACCAGTTGTTGAAGTTCCACAAGCTAGTAATAATGATCAAGTAGATCAAGTTGTAAATAAGGAACAACAAGGTATTGTTGTACAACCAATTGAACAACATGCTCTTGAGGAGAATGTTAAAACAACGTTAAGGTCTACTAGAGAAAAAAAATCAGCTATACCTAGTGATTATGTTGTGTATCTTCAAGAATCGGGCTACAACATTGGAGCCAAAAATGATCCTGAAACATTTTCACAAGCCATGAGTTCTAAGGAATCGGACTTGTGGCATAATACCATGAGAGAAGAGATGGATTCTATGGCATCTAATCGAGTCTGGGATCTTATCGAGTTGCCTAATGGTGTAAAAACCATTGGATGTAAATGAGTTTTCAAAATAAATAAAGACTCACAAGGTAACATTGAGAGACATAAGGCAAGACTCGTTGCCAAAGGGTTTACTCAGAGATAAAGAATTGACTATACAGAGACATTTTCTCCTATATCTAAAAAAGATTCTCTGAGTAATTATGACATTGGTAGCTTATTTTGATTTTGAGTTACATCAAATAGATGTGAAAACGACATCCCTTAATGGTGATATAGAGGAAGAGGTTTACATGAAACAACCAAAATGATTCTCCTCTAGTGATGGTGAGCACTTGGTCTGCGAGCTAAATAAATTCATATACGGTTTGAAATAAGCCTACCGTTAGTAGTATTTGAAATTTCGTGAAGTTATTATTTCATTTGGTTTTGAAGATAACGTCATGGAGCAATGTATATACCAGAAGGTTAGTGGGAGTAAAATTTGTTTTATTGTACTGTATGTGGATGGTATTTTACTTGCAACCAATGATAATGGTTTACTTTATGAGATGAAACAATTCCTCTCCAAGAACTTTTATATGAAGGATATGGGTGAGGCATCGTATGTTATTGGCATTAAGATCCATAAGGAAAGATCTCGAAGTATTTTGGGTTTGTCTCAAGAGACATATATCAATAAAGTTTTAGAGAGATTTCACGTGAAGAATTATTCACCGAGTATAGCACCTATTGTGAAGGGTGATAAATTCGATTTGTGTCAGTTCCCGAAAAATAATTTCGAACGGGAACACATGAAGAACATTCCATATGCTTCAGCTGTTGGAAGTCTTATGTATGCTCAGGTTTGTACCAGACCTGACATTGCATTTGATGTTGGAGTGTTGGGAAGATATCAGAGTAATCCAGGTATCGACCACTGGAAAGCTGCAAAGAAAGTGATGAGATATCTTCAAGGTACAAATGACTACATGCTCATGTACAAACGAACTGATAATTTGGAGGTGATTTGCTACTCCGATTCAAGCTNTATATATATATATATATATATATATCTAATTGCTGAGTAGTATTTCGAGCCAAAATGAGCCGAACACGAGCTGTTCGCGAACAACGAGCCGTTTCGACAGCCCTAGCGAGGGCATGCCACCTGCACGATCCTTTTTCTGCTGTATCGGTAGGATCTCTGCAAGTCGCGTTTCCTCACGGACACTTCAATCGCAACTGTTTCACGAGGGGATGCAGCCTGGACGCCGATTACTCCTGTCGGTGATCTCACAAAATTGATCTGATATCAATTTGATAGGATTTGAAGTAGAAATCGGTACTGACTTTTCATAGAAATTAGGACAAACCAAAATTTCTTCAATAAATCAAACAACTCAGACAAATACAAAGGATAAATACTTACAATTCTGGAGATAGGCAATCTCTCTCAATTTGAGGCAGAAAATTTCTCTTAAACTCTAAACGTAAGACTCACAACTTAATCTCATCTATAATCCTAATCCTAGACATAACAAACATATTTATATCTAATAATAATAATAATAATAAAAGACTAAATTATTCTTAGGCATACAAAAGATAAATTTGTCCTTAGGCCAGGCATCCTCGTAACAAGGAGCTATGGAGGGCTCACCTAATATTGAGGAGCAAGCATGCAGGGCATGAATGAGTCGGGCAGAGTTCATGAAGTGGCGGCATTGGCTGGTGCAAAATTAAGACACTTGAGGCTTGAGTGTTTTAGTAGATAGCATATGCTATACTTGACAAAAGAACTTATTAAGATGTTGCCAATAACTTAAAGAAATGCTAAGAACAGATATTGTTTATTCATAAAAGAATATTTCTTTCGGTTGAACCTCTTGGTCAACATGATTATTTATTGTTCCAGATGAACCCAGTGGCCGAGTCATGTGAGGCTTCTACTTCGCTCTTCAACATGGCAATCGTCCTTGTTCGCGTAGAGGGTTCGAGCTTGATAAAGTCCTATGCCAATGCGTATGCAGTCTATGTTCATTGACACAATGCATCAATGATTAAGAAATCATTGTCTTGATGTCATTTGATCCCATACCACCTGAAGTTTTTGGATAAATTTGGTTCTTTGTACTTCTTTTGGGTGTCTCAATTAGTTTCCAGCCACAATTGATAGAATTTCACTGAAATTTAAGCTAAATATATCCCTGTAACCCCTTATCTTTCGTGTACATTTATCTTGCCATCTCTTTTTCTGAGGNCAATGCATCAATGATTAAGAAATCATTGTCTTGATGTCATTTGATCCCATACCACCTGAAGTTTTTGGATAACTTTGGGTTCTTTGTGCTAGAGGTCTTTGTTCTTGTTTTGGGTGAAATTTAAGATTTGTCTCTTGTGTACATTTATCTTGCCATCTCTTTTTCTGAGTTAATTCCTATATAGAATGAAAAATGACTCAACTCTTCTAACCGTGTGCCTAACTAATCTGTGCAGGTGGCATCAAGAGACATAATTTTCGCCGTGGGCCAATGACTCATGGCTCTAAAAGCCATAGAGCACTGGGTTCCATCGGTGCCGGAACAACGCCTGGCCGAGTTTATAAAGGTAAAAAGATGCCCGGAAGGATGGGAGGAACTAAAAGAAAGATCCGAAAGCTGAAGATTGTCAAGATAGATAATGAATTGAGAGTTGTAATGATAAAAGGAGCTGTACCTGGAAAGCCTGGGAATCTTCTTCGCATTACACCTGCAAAGATTGTTGGAAAGAACATTCCAAAGAGTTAGGGTATATTTGTTCTCAATCAAAACGTACCTGTAACCTGTAACCTGTAACTGAGAACATTTTCTTTTCCAGATTCCAGAGCTTCCTTCTTTAGTCATTCTTAGTGGTACTGATTAGAGCTTGATGTGCTACTAAATAACATATTTGTGGTTGACTCGATCAGAAGCAGCTCAAAATCAGTACAAGTAATTTTAAATTTTTAAAAATTAAGATTTATTTAAATACAACATAAAAAAATAAGATGAAAATAAATAAAATTATTTATTTAATATCAAATAAGTTTGTTTATATTTGACATGCTTATAAAGTGAATTTAAAAAAATTATTTATCTAGACTTATTTATTTAACAAATAAATTGAACATGAGCTATTTAAAGAGCTGGCATGAGCTATTGACGACCGGCAAGCTCTTTTTAATAGCTCGGTAGATTATTTCAGAATATGCAATAAAAATGAAATTAAATTATATATTACAATCATCATAAAATAAAAATATAAATCAGTTGAGATGCCCTTATCCATTTTTTTTTTATGGTTATTTACACACATACCACTCAATTCCTATGCATTCACATATCTGTACTTAAAGATTTCTATTTACATTTATACCACCCAAATCATTCATCACATATAAAATGCTACCATTACAATTTTGAAAAAAGGTAAAATATACCTTTTCATACATAGGTAAGATGTCATAGATGTAGAAATTAAATTTTAGGTGTTACATATGTCAATACATAAAGATTGAATGGTATGTATGTAAATCTTCCTTTTTTATCTATAATGTTCAGGTTGGATCAATGAAACACTACTCCTAAGTTCTCTTGGAATTCAAATTAATTAATGCTCTATTTTAATTTCAATTCCCGTTGAAATTCCTTGTTGTTTTCAAGAGAAATAAATTTCTTTCATTATAATTCCCAAATTAATTAATGCCCTGTTTTAATTTCAATTCCCGTTGGAATTCCTTGTTGTTTTCAAGAGAAATAAATTTCAGAATGTGGTTCATATAATGTCTAAGTTCAACACTAGAATTCAGTAAGGTTCCATAACGTTCATAATGCGAGAAAAACTCGCATATGCCCTGCTCCCGTCTGTTGAACTCTGTGATGGGCAGAGCATTATAACTAGACGTGATACTTGCTGTTTTGATCTCTAAGTTTGCTCCTCTTCATTTTATTTGCACCATCAGGTTGTGAGTGAGAAAAACTTAGAAGATCTATAACAGAAAATTTGCCGTGAGAGTTGTGAGTGTCGACTTTGTTCGTGTAAGTTATGACTAGAGGTATGTATGATCATATCTCGCTTCCTCTTATCGATTCAAATATGTTTGTTTATATTTGTGAACATATTTAGATCGAATATGATATTATTACTACATTTGGTATCAGAGCATGTTTAACCTGTCTTTCTTACTCTGTTTCACTCTGTTTATGCGTAGATCTTGGTTAACATTAAGGTTAATGTCCGATATTATTGCCCGATTTTGGAGAAAACGTTTTGATTTTGGGGCATTAGAATTTTGACGTTGTTAATCCAAAATAAAACCAAAAATCGTGTTGAAATCAAGTTTCTAAGCTTTCTGTGATTGGAACAATTGATTTTGGCTGAAAAACCGTCAGGTTTCCTATTCGGAGCCACGGGTCTGAATCGGGTCGAGATGACATGGCTGAAGGTTGAAGACGAGTCAAACGACTTGTCGTCTGGGCGCTGGTGAAAACGACGTGTCGTTTTCACTCTGCAAAAAACCAATCTTTTCATGCAAAATGACATGTCATTTTGAATTAAAAAAATATGCACTGTTATTTATTTTATTTGCATGCAAACGTTTAGCTCTTAATAAAGAATTAATTAATGTTAGTTGATTCATATAATTTTAATTAATTAGGAAATAACCACAACATTTTTAAGTAATTAAAATTATATATTAAGTTCAAAAATCACATTAAAATATTAGTTGTAATTAATCATAGGGGATATAATGAAATCTGCCCACATGAATTTTGTTATATTTGTATGATTAATTAGGATAAAATATCAACTTATTTTTCTTAATCTACCCACAAGAATTAAGAAAAAGAACATAATTTGATAGTTTTATCATAAAGTTGTTAGATGAATCTATTTGAGTAGAATTTTTTGCCAACAAGCAAGTTCTATGTCACTAGATTCATCGATTTGAGCATGATTTACATTGGTAAAACATGACATTTTGTTTTTGAGTCTAAAAAAAAAAATAATGAGCATGTATGTCTGAAAAATTTGCAGTTATTCAACCTGCGAACATTTATGATTTTAAGTGTAACATTCCCGAATTAAAGGGTGATAACTATAAAGTGTGAAAAGAGAGAGCTCTCCATTTAGGACGGATGAATATTGATTATGCTATAAGAAAAGATGAACCACCTACCATTACTGAAACCAGCATTCCAGATGCTGTTGATCTTCATGATAAATGAGAGTGATCCAATCGCCTCTCTTTGATGTTCATAGAGACCAAGATATCTGCTGGTATCCGTAGTTTTGTCGATCAACATAATAAAGTCAAGGACCTTTTGAAGGCCATCGATGAGAATTTTGCAACATCTAACAAGGCTCTGACCATCACCTTAATTATGCAGTTTTCATCCATGAAGCTCACCAAAATTAAAGGCGTGCGTGATCATATCATGCACATGAGGGACATAGCGGCTTAGCTTGAAGCTTTGAAAGTTAAAATGTCGGAATCTTTCATGGTTCATTTCATTTTGACATTGCCCCAACAATATGGACCCTTCAAAATCTCTTATAACACACATAAAGACAAATGATCAATTAATGAGTTGTTGATCATGTGTGTCCAAGAAGAAGGTAGGTTGGCAATGGAAGAGGGTGAAAAGGTGAATTTCAATACTCAAGGAAAGAGGAAGAGGGATCAAGCCAATAATAAGGGAAAGGGCAATGTTCCTCCTCAGCTAGACATAAAGAAAGAGTTAAAGGGTTTCTTCTGTAAGAAGAAGGGGCACATGAAGAAAGACTGTATCAAGTTTAAGAACTGGCTCGACAAGAAAGGTACTCAACTTTCATTTGTCTATTATGAGTCTAATATGGTTAGTGTTAATCATAACACTTGGTGGATTGATTCTAGTTATACAATCCATGTTTCTAATACCTTGTAGGGTATATAAAACCTACGGAAGCCAGTGGAAATTGAACAATGTATCTATTTAGGAAGCAAGATGAGTTCACATGTAGAAGCCATTGACACGCAGCTTGGTTTTAAGCAGCGGTTTCGTTTTACGATTGGAAAAGACCTTTTATTCTCCAAGTTTCTCTAGGAATTTGATTTCTATTTCAAGACTTGTACCTTTGGGTTTTTCCTTTAACTTCTTGAATTCTGATTTTAGTTTATCTTATAAATCTAAGGTTATTGGTTATGGTATTTTGTTTGATGGTTTTTACTCTATTGAATTGCAAAATGATGCTGCTTATAATTCTATGCATGTTACTGCTGGGTTAAAACGATATGTTGTGAATGAGGAATCCTTTATATTGTGGCACCAGAGATTAGGACACATCTCCATTAAGAGAATTAAAAGAATGGTAAATGAAGATGTACTTAGTACTTTGGATTTTGCTGACTTTGAGACTTGTATAGATTGGTAAGCAAACTAATAAGTCTAAAAAAGGTGCCAAGAGGAGCACAAACCTATTGGAGATTATATATACAGATATTTGTTGTCTAGACATGGATGTAGTTAGTCCAAGATACTTTGTCACCTTCATAAATGATTACTCAAGATATATGTATCTCTACTTACTTCATTCTAAGGACGAAGCTTTGGATGCCTTTAAAATCTTTAAGGCTGAAGTGGAGAATAATTGTGGAAAATAAATTAAAATCGTGAGGTCAGATAGAGGTTGGGAGTACTATGAAAGATACACAGAGAGTGGACAAGCACATGGTCCATTTGCGAAGTTTCTTCAAGAACATGAGATTGTTGCCCAACACACTATGCCTGGTTCTCCGGATCAGCATGGTGTGGTAGAAAGAAAAAACCGAACTTTAATGGACATGGTGAGAAATATGCGGAGTAACATAAAACTCCCTGAATTCTTGTGGACTGAAGCTCTAAAGACGACTGCGTACATATTAAATAGAGTTCCAAGCACGGCTGTTCCAAAGAAGCCTTTTAAGTTATTCAAAGGTTGGAAACCAAGTTTGCGACATATACGCGTTTTGGGGATGCTTGTCTGAAGTAAGAATTTACAACCCACAAGAAAATAAGTTAGATCCAAGGACCATTAGTGGGTATTTTATTGGATATGCTGAAAGGTCTAAACGATATAGATTCTATTGTCCGTCTCATAGAACTAAGATTGCAGAATCAATAAATGCAAAATTTCTTGAGTATGACTTGATGAGTGGGAGTGATCAATTTCGGGATATTATTTCGGAAAAGGATCACTGTGAAACTCAACCCTCTAGGTCAAGTGATAGATTGATTGTTATTCACACCCCTCAAGAACAAACATGTGTTAGACAACCAATTGTTGAAGTTTCACAAGCTATTAATAATGATCAAGTAGATCAAGTTGTAAATAAGGAACAACAATGTATTGTTGTACAACCAGTTGAACAACATGCTCTTGAGGAGAATGTTGAAACAACGTTAAGAAGGTCTACTAGAGAAAGAAAATCAGCTATACCTAGTGATTATGTTGTGTATCTTCAAGGATCGGGCTACAACATTAGAGCCAAAAATGATCCTGAAACATTTTCACAAGCCATGAGTTCTAAGGAATCGGACTTGTGGCATAATGCCATGAGAGAGGAGATGGATTCTATGACATCTAATCGAGTCTGGGATCTCGTTGAGTTTCCTAATGGTGTAAAAACCATTAGATGTAAAATTAGTTTACAAAACAAAGAAAAACTCACAATGTAACATTGAGAGACATAAGACAAGACTCGTTGCCAAATGGTTCACTCAGAGGGAAAGAATTGACTATACATAGACATTTTCTTCTATATCTAAAAAAGATTCTCTCCGAGTAATTATGACATTGGTAGCTCATTTTGATTTTGAGTCACATCAAATGGATGTGAAAGCAACATTCCTTAATGGTGATCTAGAGGAAGAGGTTTACATGAAACAACCAAAATGATTCTCCTCTAGTGATAGTGAGCACTTGGTCGGTCTGCAAGCTAAATAAATTCATATATGGTTTGAAACAAGCCTCCCGTTAGTGGTATTTGAAATTTCATGAAGTTATTACTTCATTTGGTTTTGAAGAGAACGTCATGGATCAATGTATATACCATAAAGTTAGTGGGAGTAAAATTTGTTTTATTGTATTGTATGTGGATGATATTTTACATGCAATCAATGATAGGGGTTTACTCTATGAGGTGAAACAATTCCTCTCCAAGAACTTTGATATGAAGGATATGGGCGAGACATCTTATGTCATTGGCATTAAGATCCATAGGGAAAGATTTCAAAGTATTTTGGGTTTGTCTCAAGAGACCTATATCAATAAAGTTCTAGAGAGATTTCACATGAAGAATTGTTCACCGAGTATAGAACCTATTGTGAAGGGTGATATATTTGATTTAAGTCAGTGCCCGAAAAATAATTTCAAACGGGAACACATGAAGAACATTCCATATGCTTCAACTATTGGAAGCCTTATGTATGCTCAGGCTTGTTCCAGACCTCACATTACATTTGCTGTTGGAGTGTTGGGAAGATATAAGAGTAATTCAGGTATCTTCAAGGTACAAAGGACTACATGCTCATGTACAAACGAACTGATAGTTTGGAGATGATTGGTTACCCTGATCATTTAGGCTACGCAGACTGCAATGACTCAAGAAAATCAACATCTGGTTATATTTTCATGCTAGTTGGTGGAGCTGCATCTTGAAGAAGTGCTAAGCAGACCTTGACTACTACTTCCACTATGGAAGTTGAGTTCGTATCCTGTTTTGAGGCTATCTCGCATGGTGTATGGTTGAAGAGTTTCATATCTGAACTTAGAGTCATGGACTTTATTTCAAGGTCATTCAAGTTGTACTGTGACAACTCAGCTGCAGTATTTATGACTAAGAATAATAAGATTGGAAGTCGAAGTAAACACATCAACATCAAATATTTAGCTATAAGAGAACGTGTTAAGGAAAGGAAAGTGGTCATTGAACATGTTAGCACTAAGTTGATGATTGTTGATCCTTTGACGAAAGGCATGCCACCAAAAAATTTTAAGAATTATGTAATACGAATGAGACTTGGTTCCATAATGTGAACATTTATTGTTTTAATGAAAATCTTAATTCAGTTGATGTTTTCTCATATGGTTTTGTGCACATATTTATTCATTCGTTTATTTTAAGAAATCTCATTTAATTTGGACTTAGAATAAACATAAGATTTATTCATTAAGTTGTATGGGCTGGTGTTGAAAGACTTGATATAGTGTAATTACATGAAAGATAATACTCACTATAAGAGGACATATCACCATGATTCATATATTTTTGATTCTCTATATGATGTGTGTTGAACTATATGGACCAAGTGAGAGAATGTTAGAATTCTTTCATTACAATTTCCAAATTAATTAATGTTCTGTTTTAATTTCAATTCCCGTAGAAATTTCTTGCCGTTTTCAAGGGAAATAAATTTCTTTCATTACAATTCCCAAATTAATTAATACTCTGTTTTAATTTCAATTCCCGTTGGAATTCCTTGTTTTCAAAGGAAATACATTTCAAAATATGGTCCATATAGTGTCTAAGCTCAACACTAGAATTCAGTAACGTTCCATAACGTTCATAATGCGAGAAAAATTCGCATATGCTCTGCTCACGTCTGTTGAACTCTGTGATGGGCAGAGCACTATAATTAGACGTGATACTTGCTGTTTTGATCCCTAAGCTTGCTCCTCTTCATTTCATTTGCATTATCGGATTGTGAGTGAGAAAAGCTTAAAAAATCTATAACAGAAAATTTGTCATGAGAGTTGTAAATGTCGACTTTGTTTATGTAAATTATAGCTGGAGGTATATATGATCATATCTCGCTTCTGCTTATCGATTCAAATATGTTTGTTTATGTTTGTGAATATGTTTAGATTGAATATGATATTATTAGTACACATAAACAATAAAACAGCAAGAAAGGAACATTGCTTGCACAAATGCCAATTCACATCTTTCAAGCTCAAGAAACATTTAAATATAAATACTGACATAGTAGAAATTAGACCTGTAAATTGTTCTGAAAACAATTAGCAGCAGTATCAAAGCACAAGTTCTTCCAAATATATTTCAAATAACATAATGATCAAATTACACTTTTGCATCAAATTGTCAGCAATCCTACAGCTTGCTGAGGTTCTTCTTCAGCACCAGCCTCTTCGATCAGCCTCTCCACAGGGATCTTGACGACATCACGCCGTACACCGATATCAGCAATGTAGCGGCTGAGCGAGTACATCGTTCCCGCCACAACCACCAAACCAGTCCCACTGGTTGTGAGGTAGCGAAGCGGGGAAGACATGACTGTTGAAGCAGCTGCCGTCCATGATGCCAGTTGGCCGCTTCGGCCTATGCTGTAATTAGTCTCAATAAGAAAACCGGTCTTGCAATAGATAGCGAAATCCTCACAGTTATTCTTGAAAAGGCTGTAGCCGCCAAATCCTTCGTTGAGAAGAGACTTGGCCCGGTGCAAGACATCCTCTGCTGGATCTGAAGCAGCTAAAGTACAGGTTCCTCCTCGAGCTTTGGCGATGAAGAACGCAGAAGAAACAGCGTACTCAAAGATGTAGAGATTTCCTCCAGCAAGGAAGCAATTAAGACATGATTTGATAACTCCATGGAGATTACTCTGATCACCACATATCTCACATATGGTGTTGGTTGGTGATGGAGAGGAGCTAAGGAAAAGATTGTCCAGGAAAGTTCCAGTACCCATCTCCTGGCCTGCTGCTCTTGTGAAATGGATGACCATATCATCTCCTATATAAATACCTGAAGGAGGGAAGAAAAAGGCATGATGATAACAACAATCGCTTCCATTGGCAGCCTTTCTATCATGATGTGTTTTTATGGATCTTACTAGTTAAATGTAACGGAATGTAGATTGTGCATGCCTGCTAAACAAGTCCATCCGTGTAAATTGAAAAGGAAAATTTAGATATTTCCTGTTTTACCCTTTGAATAAGATCAAAATTTGGATAACGGTTTCAATAGACATCTAACGATTAGAATTCCACTTCTTTCACTCTAGTTCTCCACTGTGAAGACTGGTTAGATCTAGGCAGGAACAATTTTTATTTGTTGGGTCAACTAAAATACTCTTTTGCAGATCCATGACACAACCTGCCTTTTGTTTTTTTTACTTTGAAGGATATCAATCTTATTCGAAATTTAGATGCCAAGCGACCCAAAGAAATATTCGGATGGACTAAAAAAACTGTTTTAGTTATACATTCAACGTCATAATCAGGAAGTACTACCCTCTGTTAGGTTTGTTGTAAATCGATCAGTAGAAATCAAACCTTGAGAAAATTCTAAACCAGAAAAACTTTTTGATCTTCGGAAGAATTAATAAACTAAGATTTCTAGCAAATTTCTCCAGTATAAAAAATAAATGGAAAGATGGATACAGTCAACCAACTAGAGTTAGGAAAAATTCATTTCATCTGGAATAGAACAGAATTTTCTCTCAAGTGCAAGCATACTAGGCAAGTGAATCAAGGGAAACAACTCTATATTAGTAAGAGCCTAAATATGGCTTATACATTCAAACCTAAAGATAGATGATCAAAGACTCATCCATATGATGCAAATGACAGGAAATTAAAATTGTGAAAGATGTACAGATTGAGTCCTGAGATCAAATATAACTTTGAAGAAGGAAAAACTGCGTCCACATTGATAATGCAAAGATGACATTTTCCGTTGCATTATATTTTCGCTGGCTGCAACTATGGAAAATGAGGAATCAAAAAACAAATCCCAAAATATTTGGGTTTTTAAAAAGACGGTCCAAATATTGACATAAGGATAATGATTAAAATATTCCTCCTGAAGTTCATAATCACTGCACTAAATCTTTATAGTCTTAGTTTACGTGAAATTTTCTTTACTAATTCTAATTCTGTCCATTGAATTACTCATTATTACCGAATGGCTGGACACTACGAAAATTTTGATACACATTAATATTGAAAATTGGTACCTTAATTATGAATAAACTTTTAATGAAAACTATGGTTATACTCATAATGCAAGAGTAATAATCATACGTTAAATAATGAAATGCACCTGGCATTTTATACTATCAAGTCTCTGCTAACTTATCTTAATTAAATATTCATATTTCCGTAATGCCAAAACCACCACAGAAAATAACCAAAATGAAACCTTGCTGAGATCCAAATGTAACAGAACGCATCATGAAACGAGCACTCGTAAAGTCCAAGCNAAGAAAAAAAAAAGTTAAATACACACATTCCAATCCATCTCTTCAGAGATAAAACATAAACTTAAAAAACCAGATGATTGAAAGGGATTGCGAAACCCTCCCAGATCCAACAACCACTTCAAAAAAGCAGACGCTCAAGAGGAAGGTTAGGTTTCGAACCGTGATGAGCGTATATGTAGGCTGTCCTCCATGAATAGATGTGATCTCCGGGCTTCAGCTCCTCCCTAGAGATCATGTTCGAGAACACCCCCATTGTCTCTTTCCTCTCCTCCTCCTCCTCCCGGTCGCGATTCCCAAAGTCGACGACAAGAAGAGAAGAGGGAGGTCGCTTAAACTCGACGGGAAGACTTAATGTGTAAGTTACATGTCATATATCATGCAGATCAAACTATATAAAATGTGTAATATTTTTAACATGAAGTTTGAATGTATTGATATTTTTCTCATTAACAAAGGCTAAAAGTATTTTTATATCATTATAATATAATCAAATAAGATTTAAGATAGACATAATATAGTTCAAACTAATTTAATCATTCTAGATAAAATTAAAATATACATTAAATAAAATTCTAAATAATGCTGACGCACATATTTTAAATGATATGATGCGAACATGATCAACAAAAAAAAAAATAATTATTTAACCACCAAGAAATTATTTGTAATATTTTTTTAATAACTTAATTTTTATAATTATTACATCTATTTTATATTTATTTAATATATAACATAAAATTTATTATTATATGATTTTGATTTGTCCGTGAATTAATACACTTAAAAAAAAATAATAATAACAAGAGAGATGGTATTGTGAGCATTGTGTATTATGACTTATATTGGGTGTTTCGTAGCATACTTTTAATAGAATCTATCGGTGAATTTAACATAAATCAGTCAAATACTTAAAAAAAAGAAAAGAAAAGTTAAATCCTACAATTAAATCTAATTCTCTATCATTTCATCTTTTATTCGACTTAAATTCAAATATACTAAATTTGACTGCTATGTGAATTTATGGGATTTATTAAACATCGCATCTTCATTTAAGTAGGTCTATATTCTTGATACATCTCCATCTCGAGCAAATCTCCATCATCCGACATAAATCTCGAAGCATGACATAGATCTCGAGACACTTTTTTGGAAAGAAATATTCGAATCTCAATAAAGCCTCACATAGAATTCCGATTTTATCAAACTTACAGTCAAACTAACCAACTCGACAAGAATAACCCAATGCTAGTAAAATTAGTCCAATCCAAGTCAAATCAAACTCATATCAAGTCATTAAGCCACTCTTGCAATTTTACAGACATATTTAGAAGGTTAAACGAATGTCGAATCTCACAATCCTATAGTCTAATTGAGGATCTTGACAAGACAAATCCAACGAACCCAAGGTTGCTCGATTATGACATCGTTAAGACACTAAAATGTCCACCAAATGTAGTCAAATTGAATTAAGCTCTCCGGACCATGCGATCAAAGTGGTTCATATTCCTGCATTAATTGTACTCAGAACACTATAAACAGAGTCTCACCCCTCTCATGAGAAGGGGTTGGAGGCTTGATAGAGAACTTGAGACTTTGAGAAGAAGCTGAAGTCCAGTAACCGCTTGTTGTCGTCGATCATCATTCGCAGTCATCGACCACAGCCGACCGTCGTCCACCATCAATCGCCTCCGATCTTCGTCGACACCCACCAACTATGATCGATCACCGCCAACAGCCCTCGATGGTTGTCGACCACCTTTGACAACTACCAACCACCTTTAAACACTACTGTCGTTGTCAGCCACCACATACAATCATCGATCGTTGACCACCGTCGATCGCCACCAATCATCGTCGACCACCATCAACCGGAACCCGCAAGTCGATGTTGTAACTCGGAAAACTTAGTAACCCTTTCCCGTATGTGGGACAAAGAGTCTCTATAATTATCAATTTATAGTAGATTTTTATATCTGAGTTAGACCCCGTGGTTTTTTCTCTTTACTGGTTTTCCATGTAAAACTTTCGGTGTCATTACCTATTGTTTTCTTTAACCTGTATGTGTTGAATTCTCGTGCAACACTAAGACGATAATCAATTACTCTATCGCCTCAAATTTTCTAGTACGCATCGGTTCTTATTGTATAGCTTGATATTACATGACATANACACAACGATCCTTCTTCGATATCGGCTCTTAAGATCTCTACAAGCCGCAATTCCTCCCAGGTACTTCGATGGCCACTGTTTCGAGAGGGGATGCCGCCAGCACGCCGCGATCCTTCTTGTGTATCGGCTCTTAGGTTCTTTGCAAGCCGTGATTCCTTCTGGATACTTCAATCGCGACTGTTTCGCGAGGGGATGCCGCCTGGACGCCGATATTAATCCAGTCGGTGATCTCTCATAAATTGATTTGTTACCAGTTTGATAGGATTTGAAGTAGAAATCGATACTGATTTTTCATAAAAATTAGGGCAAATCAATATTTCTTCAATAAATCAAACAACTCACACAATTACAAGTGACAAACACCTACAATTCGAGAGGTGGGCGATCTCTCTCAATTCTTACAGGTCAAGAGGTATGAAATCTTTCTTAAACCCTAGACCTAAGACTCACTACTCAATCTCATGCATAATCCTAATCCTAAACATAACAAGCATATTTATACCCAATAATAATAATAATAAAAGACTAAATTCTTCTTAGGCATACAAAAGATAAATTTGTTCTTAGGCCAGGCATCCTCGTAACAAGGAGCTATGGAGAGCTCACCTGATATTGAGGAGCAAGCACGTTGGGGCTTGGATGAGTCGAGCAGAGTTCATGAAGTGACGACATTGGCTAGTGCAAAATTAAGACACTTGAGGCTTGAGTGTTTGAGTAGATAGTATATGCTATACTTGACAAAAGAACTTAATTAAGATGTTCCCAATAACTTGAAGAAATGCTAAGAACATATATTGTTTCTTCCTAAAACAATATTTGTTTCGGTTGAACATCTCGGTCAGCATGATTATTTATTGTTCCAGAAGAACCCAGTGGCCGAGTCACTTGAGGCTTCTACTTCTCTCTTCAACGTGACAACTGTCCTTGTTCACGTAGAGGGTTCGAGCTTGATAAAGTCCTATGCCAATGTGTATGCAGTCTCTCTTCATTGACACAATGCATCAATGATTAGGAAATCATTGTCTAGATGTCATTTGATCCCATACCACCTGAAGTTTTTGGACAACTTTGGGTTCTTTGTGCTAGAGGTCTTTGTTCTTCTTTGGGTGAAATTTAAGCTAAACATATCCGTGTAAACCCTTTTATCTTGTACATTTATCTTGCCTTTTCTTTTTCTTATTGGTAATTCCTGTATAGAATGAAAAATGAATGAACTTTTCTAACCGTGTGCCCAACTACTCTGTGCAGGTGGCATCAAAAGACATAATTTTCGCCGCGGGCCAATGACTCATGGCTCTAAAAGCCATAGAGCACTGGGTTCCATCGGTGCCGGAACAACGCCTGGCCGAGTTTATAAAGGTAAAAAGATGCCCGGAAGGATGGGAGGAACTAAAAGAAAGATCCGAAAGCTGAAGATTGTCAAGATAGATAATGAATTGAGAGTTGTAATGATAAAAGGAGCTGTACCTGGAAAGCCTGGGAATCTTCTTCGCATTACACCTGCAAAGATTGTTGGAAAGAACATTCCTAAGAGTTAGGGTATGTTTGTTCTCATTCAAAACGTACCTGTAACCTGTAACCTGTAACTGAGAACATTTTCTTTTCCAGATTCGAGAGCTTCCTTCTTTAGTCATTCTTATGGGTACTGATTTCAGCTTGATGTGCTACTAAATAACATATTTGTGCTTGACTCGATCAGAATTCGTTTTGCTTGTTCGTTCAAGTTTTTATGCAGCTCAAAATCAGTACAGATAATTTTAAAATTTTAAAAATTAAGATTTATTTAAATACAACATAAAAATAATATGAAAATAAATAAAATTATTTATTAAATATCAAATAAGTTTGTTTATATTTGACATGCTTATAAAGTGAATTTAAAAAAAAATATTTATCTACACTTATTTATTTAACAAATAAATTGAACATGAGTTATTTAAAGAGCTGACATGAGCAATTGACGACCGGCAAGCTTTTTTTAATAGCTCAGTAGTTTATTTCAGAATATTCAATAAAAATGCAATTAAATTTTATATTACATTCATCATAAAATAAAATTATAAATCAGTTGAGATGCCCTTATCCATTTTTTTTTATGGTTATTTACACAAATACCACTCAATTCCTATGTATTCACATATCTGTACTTAAAGATTGCTATTTACATTTATACCACCCAAATCATTCATCACATATAAAGTGCTACCATCACAATTTTGAAAAAGTAAAACATACCTTTTCATACATAGGTAAGATGTCATATATTTAGAAATTAAATTTTAGGTGTTACATATGTAATACATAAAGATTGAATGGTATGTATGTAAATCTTCCTTTTTTATCTATAATGTTCAGGTTGGATCAATGAAACACTACTCCTAAGTTCACTTGGATGTTCATGACGTTGGGATTCTTTCATTATAATTCCCAAATTAATTAATGCTCTGTTTTAATTTCAATTTTCGTTGGAATTCCTTGTTGTTTTCAAGGGAAATAAATTTCTTTCATTACAATTCCCAAATTAATTAATGCTATGTTTTAATTTCAATTCTCGTTGAAATTCCTTGTAGTTTTCAAGGGAAATAAATTTCAGAATGTGGTCCATATAGTGTCTAAGTTCAACACTAGAATTCAGTAACGTTCCATAACGTTCATAATGCGAGAAAAACTCGCATATGCCCTGCTCCCTTCTTTTGAACTCTGTGATGGGCAGAGCACTATAATTAAACGTGATACTTGTTGTTTTGGTCCCTAAGCTTGCTCCTCTTCATTTTATTTGCACGATCGGGTTGTGAGTGAGAAAAACTTAGAAGATCTATGACAAAAAATTTGCCGTGAGAGTTGTGAGTGTCGACTATGTTCGTGTAAGTTATGGCTGGAGGTATGTATAATCCTATCTCGCTTCTGCTTATCGATTCAAATATGTTTGTTTATGTTTGAGAACATGTTTAGATCGAATATGATATTATTAATACATTTGGTATCAAAGCATGTTTAACCTGTCTTGCTTACTGTTTCACTTTGTTTATGCATAGATCTTTGTTGAGGCATTAAGGTTAATGTCCCATATTCTTGCTCGGTTTTGGAGAAAACGTTTTGATTTTAGGGCATTAGAATTTTGACGTTGTTAATCCAAAATAAAACCGGAAATCATGTTGAAATCAAGTTTCTAAGCTTTCTGTGATTTGAACCATTGATTTTTGCTGAAAAAACGTCGGGTTTCCCATTCGGAGCCGCGGGTCTGAACCGGGTCGAGATGACCCGGCTGAAGGTTGAAGACGAGTCAAACGACTTGTCGTCTGGGCGCTAGTGAAAATGACGTGTCGTTTTCATTCAATAAAAACCAGTCACCTCATGCAAAACGACATGTCGTTTTGATTAAAAAAATATATGCACTGTTATTCATTTTATTTGCATGCAGATGTTTAGCTCTTAATAAAGAATTAATTAATGTTAGTTGATTCATATAATTTTAATTAATTAGGAAATAACCACAACATCTTTAATTAATTAAAATTATATATTAAGTTCAAGAATCACATTAAAACATTAGTTGTAATTAATCATAGGAGATATAATGAAATCTATCAACATGAATTTTGTTATATTTGTATGATTAATTAGGATGAAATATCAACTTATATTTACTTAATCTACCCACAAGAATTAAGAAAAGAAACATAATTTGATAGTTTTATCATAAAGTTGTTAGATGAATGTATTTGAGTAGGATTTTTTGCTCACAAGCAAGTTCTATGTCTTCAGATTCATCAATTTGAGAATGATTTACATTGGTAAAACATGTCATTTTGTTTTTGGGTCTCAAAAAAAAAAAAATTAATAAGTATGTATATTTGAAAAAAATTACAGTTATTCAACATGTGAATATTTCTGATTTTAAGTGTGACATTCCCGAATTAAAGGGTAATAACTATAAGGTGTGGAAAGAGAGTTATTCTCCATTTAGGATGGATGAATATTGATTATGCTATAAGAAAAGACGAACCACCTATCATTATTGAAACCAGTATTCCGGATGTTTTTGATCTTTATGAAAAATGGGAGCGATCCAATCGCCTCTCTGTGATGTTCATAAAGACTAAGATATCTGCTGGTATCTGTGGTTCCATCGAATAGCATAATAAGGTCAAGGACCTTCTGAAAGCCATCGATGAGTATTTTGCAACATCTGACAAGGCTCTTGCCAACACCTTAATTATGCAGTTTTCATCAATGAAGCTCATCGGAATTAAGGGCGTGCGTGATTATATAATGCACATGAGGGACTCATCGGCTCAGCTTAAGGCTTTGGAAGTTAAAATGTCGGAATCTTTCCTGGTTCATTTCATTCTGAACACTTTGCCCCAACAATATGGACCCTTCAAAATCTCGTATAATACACATAAAGACAAATGATCAATTAATGAGTTGTTGACCATGTGTGCCAAGAAGAAGGTAGGTTGACAATGGAAGAGGGCGAAAAGGTGAATTTCACTACTCAAGGAAAGATGAAGAGGGATCAAGCCAATAATAAGGGAAAGAGCAAGATTTCTCCTCAACCGACATAAAGAAAGAGTTAAAGTGTTTCTTCTGTAAGAAGAAGAGACACATGAAGAAAAACTGCATCAATTTTAAGAACTGGCTCGACAAGAAAGGTACTCAACTTTCATTCGTTTGTTATGAGTCTAATATGGCTAGTGTTAATCATAACACATGGTGGATTGATTCTGGTTATACAATCTATGTTTCTAATACCTTGCAGGGTATACAAAACTTGAGGAAGCCAGTGAGAAGTGAACAATGCATCTATTCAGAAAGCAAGATGAGTTCACATGTAGAAGTCATTGGCACATGCAGCTTGGTTTTAAGCAGCAGTTCCGTTTTATGATTGGAAAAGACCTTTTATTCTCCAAGTTTCTCTAGGAATTTGATTTCTATTTCAAGACTTGTACCTTTGGGTTTTTCCTTTAACTTCTTGGATTCTGATTTTAGTTTATCTTATGAATCTAAGGTTATTGGTTATGATATTTTGTTTGATGGTCTTTACTCTATTGAATTGCAAAATGATGTTGCTTATAATTCTATGCATGTTACTGCTGAGTTAAAACGATGTGTTGTGAATGAGGAATCCTCTATGTTGTGGCATCGGAGATTAGGACACATTTCCATTAAGAGAATTAAAAGAATGATAAATGAAGGGGTACTTAGACTTTGAATTTTGCTGACTTTGAGACTTTTATAGATTGCATAAATGGTAAACAAACTAATAAGTCTAAAAAGGTGCCAAGAGGAGCATAAACTTATTGGAGATTATATATACAAATATTTGTTGTCCAGACATGGATGTAGTTAGTCCAAAATACTTTGTCACATTCATAGATGATTATTCACGGTATATGTATCTCTACTTACTTCGTTCTAAGGACGAAGTTGTGGATGCCTTTAAAATCTTTAAGACTGAAGTGGAGAATCAATGTGGAAAGCAAATTAAAATCGTGAGGTCAGATAGAGGTGGGGAGTACTATGGAAGATACACAGGGAGTGGACTAGCACCTGGTCCATTTGCGAAGTTTCTTCAAGAACATGGGATTGTTGCCCAACACACTATGTCTGGTTCTCGGGATCAGAATGACGTGGCAGAAAGAAGAAACCAAACTTTAATGGACATGGTGAGAAGTATGCGGAGTAACACGAAACTCCATGAATTCTTTTGGATTGAAGCTCTAAAGACGCCTGCGTATATATTAAACAGAGTTCCAACCAAGGATGTTCCAAAGACGCCTTTTGAGTTATTCAAAGGTTGGAAACCAAGTTTGCGACATATATGCGTTTGGGGATGCCCGTATGAAGTAAGAATTTACAACCCACAAGAAAAGAAGTTAAGCCCAAGGACCATTAGTGGGTATTTTATTGGATATGCTGAAAGGTCTAAAGGGTATAGATTCTATTGTCCGTCTCATAGCACTAGGATTGTGGAATCAAGAAATGTAAAATTTCTTGAGTATGACTTGATCAGTGGGAGTGATCAATTTCGGGATATTGTTTCAGAAAAGGATCACTGCAAAACTCAACCCTCTAGGTCAAGTGACAGATTGATTGTTATTCACACCCCTCAAGGATAAACAGGTGTTAGACAACCAATTGTTGAAGTTCCACAAGTTATTAATAATGATCAAGTAGATCAAGTTGTAAATAAGGAACAACAAGGTATTGTTGTATAACCAGTTGAACAACATGCAGTTGAGGAGAATGTTGAAACAACGTTAAGGTCTACTAGAGAAAGAAAATCAGCTATACCTAGTGATTAAGTTGTGTATCTTCAAGAATCGAGCTACAACATTGGAGCCGAAAATGATTCTGAAAAGTTTTCACAAGCCATGAGTTCTAAGGAATCAGACTTATGGCATAATACCATGAGAGAAGAGATGGACTCTATGGCATCTAATCGAGTCTGAGATCTCGTCAAGTTGCCTAATGGTGTAAAAACCATTGGATGTAAATGAGTTTTCAAAACAAAGAAACACTCACAAGGTAACATTGAGAGACATAAGGCGAGACTCGTTGCCAAAGAGTTCACTTAGAGAGAAGGAATTGACTATACAGAGACATTTTCTCTTGTATCTAAAAAAGATTCTCTCTGAGTAATTATGACATTGGTAGCTCATTTTGATTTTGAGTTACATCAAATGGATGTGAAAACGACATTCTTTAATGGTGATATAGAGGAAGAGGTTTACATGAAACAACCAAAATGATTCTTTAGTGATGGAGAGCACTTGATATGCAAGCTAAATAAATTCATATACGATTTGAAACAAGCCTCCCGTCAGTAGTATTTGAAATTTCATGAAGTTATTATTTCATTTGGTTTTGAAGAGAACGCAATGGATCAATGTATATACCAGAAAGTTAGCGGGAGTAAAATTTGTTTTATTGTACTTTATGTGGATGATATTTTACTTGCAACCAATGATAGGGGTTTACTTTATAAGGTGAAACAATTCCTCTCCAAGAACTTTGATATGAAGGAAATGGGTGAGGCATCGTATGTCATTGGCATTAAGATCCATAGGGAAAGATCTCGAAGTATTTTGGGTTTGTCTCAAGAGACCTATATGAATAAAGTTCTAGAGAGATTTCATATGAAGAATTATTCATCAAGTATATCACCTATTGTGAAGGGTGATAGATTCAATTTGAGTCAGTGCCCGAAAAATAATTTTGAACGGGAACACATGAAGAACATTCCATATGCTTCAGCTGTTGGAAGCCTTATGTATGCTCAGGTTTGTACCAGACCTGACATTGCATTTGATGTTGGAGTGTTGGGAAGATATCAGAGTAATCCAGGTATCGACCACTGGAAAGCTGCAAAGAAAGTGATGAGATATCTTCAAGGTACAAAGGACTGCATGCTTATGATTCAAGCTACGCTGACTGCATTGATTTAAGAAAATCAACATCTGGTTATATTTTCATGCTAGCTGGTGGAGCTGTATCTTGGAGAAGTGCTAAGCAGACCTTGACTGCTACTTCCACTATGGAAGCTGAGTTCGTATCCTGTTTTGAGGCTACCTCGCATGGTGTATGGTTGAAGAGTTTCATATATGGGCTAAGAGTCGTGGACTCTATTTCAAGGTCATTAAAGTTGTACTGTGACAACTCAGCTGCAGTATTTATGACTAATAACAATAAGAGTGGAAGTCGAAGTAAACACATCGACATCAAATATTTAGCCATAAGAGAATGTGTTAAGGAAAAGAAAGTGGTCATTGAACACATTGCACTCAGTTGATGATTGCTGATCCTTTGACGAAAGACATGCCACCAAAAAATTTTAAGGATCATGTAGTACGAATGAGACTTGGTTCCATAATGTGAACATTTATTGTTTTAATGAAACTCTTAATTCAGTTGATGTTTTCTCATATGGTTTTGTGCACATATTTATTCATTCGTTTATTTTGAGAAATCTCATTTGGTTTGGACTTGGAATAGACATATAATTTATTCATTAAGTTGTATGGGCTGGTGTTGAGAGACTTGATATAATGTAATGCATGAAAAATAATACTCACTATAAGAGGATTTATCACCATGATTCATATATTTTTGCTTCTCTATATGGTGTGTTGAACTATATGGACCAAGTGGGAGAATGTTGGGATTCTTTTATTACAATTTCCAAATTAATTAATGCTCTGTTTTAATTGCAATCCCCGTTGTAATTCCTTGCTATTTTCAAGGGAAATAAATTTTTTTCATTATAATTCCCAAATTAATTAATGCTCTGTTTTCATTTTGATTCTCGTTGGAATTTCTTGTTGTTTTCAAGGGAAATAAATTTCGAAATGTGATACATATAGTGTCTAAGCTCAACACTAGAATTCAGTAACGCTCCATAACGTTCATAATGCGAGAAAAATTTGCATGTCCTGCTCACGTCTGTTGAACTCTGTGATTGACAGAGCACTATAATTAGACGTGATACTTGTTGTTTTGATCCCTAAGCTTGCACATCTTCATTTTATTTGCACTATCGGATTGTGAGTGAGAAAAGCTTAGAAGATCTATAACAGAAAATTTGCCGTGAGAATTGTGAGTGTCAACTTTGTTCGTATAAGTTATGACTGGATGTATGTATGATCCTATCTCGTTTCCGCTTATCGATTCAAATATGTTTGTTTATGTTTGTGAACATGTTTAGATCAAATATGGTATTATTACTACACATAAACAATAAAACAGCAAGAAAGGAACATTGCTTGCACAAATGCCAATTCACATCTTTCAACCTCAAGAAACATTTAAATATAAATACTGACATAGTAGAAATTAGACATCTGTAAATTGTTCTGAAAACAATTAGCAGCAGTATCAAAGCACAAGTTCTTCCAAATATATTTCAAATAACATAATGATCAAATTACACTTTTGCATCAAATTGTCAGCAATCCTACAGCTTGCTGAGGTTCTTCTTCAGCACCAGCCTCTTCGATCAGCCTCTCCACAGGGATCTTGACGACATCACGCCGTACACCGATATCAGCAATGTAGCGGCTGAGCGAGTACATCGTTCCCGCCACAACCACCAAACCAGTCCCACTGGTTGTGAGGTAGCGAAGCGGGGAAGACATGACTGTTGAAGCAGCTGCCGTCCATGATGCCAGTTGGCCGCTTCGGCCTATGCTGTAATTAGTCTCAATAAGAAAACCGGTCTTGCAATAGATAGCGAAATCCTCACAGTTATTCTTGAAAAGGCTGTAGCCGCCAAATCCTTCGTTGAGAAGAGACTTGGCCCGGTGCAAGACATCCTCTGCTGGATCAGAAGCAGCTAAAGTACAGGTTCCTCCTCGAGCTTTGGCGATGAAGAAGGCAGAAGAAACAGCGTACTCAAAGATGTAGAGATTTCCTCCAGCAAGGAAGCAATTAAGACATGATTTGATAACTCCATGGAGCTTACTCTGATCACCACATATCTCACATATGGTATTGGTTGGTGATGGAGAGGAGCTAAGGAAAAGATTGTCCAGGAAAGTTCCAGTACCCATCTCCTGGCCTGCTGCTCTTGTGAAATGGATGACCATATCATCTCCTATATAAATACCTGAAGAAGGAGGGAAGAAAAAGGCATGATGATGACAACAATCGCTTTCATTGGCAGCCTGTTTATANGTGCAAGACATCCTCTGCTGGATCTGAAGCAGCTAAAGTACAGGTTCCTCCTCGAGCTTTGGCGATGAAGAAGGCAGAAGAAACAGCGTACTCAAAGATGTAGAGATTTCCTCCAGCAAGGAAGCAATTAAGACATGATTTGATAACTCCATGGAGCTTACTCTGATCACCACATATCTCACATATGGTGTTGGTTGGTGATGGAGAGGAGCTAAGGAAAAGATTGTCCAGGAAAGTTCCAGTACCCATCTCCTGGCCTGCTGCTCTTGTGAAATGGATGACCATATCATCTCCTATATAAATACCTGAAGAAGGAGGGAAGAAAAAGGCATGATGATGACAACAATCGCTTTCATTGGCAGCCTGTTTATAATGATGTGTTTTTATGGATCTTACTAGTTAAATGTAACGGAATGTAGATTGTGCATGCCTGCTAAACAATTCCATCCGTGTAAATTGAAAAGGAAAATTTAGATATTTCCTGTTTTACCCTTTGAATAAGATCAAAATTTGGATAACGGTTTCAATAGACATCTAACGATTAGAATTCCACTTCTTTCACTCTAGTTCTCCACTGTGAAGACTGGTTAGATCTAGGCAGGAAACAATTTTTATTTCTTGGGTCAACTAAAATACTCTTTTGCAGATCCATGACACAACCTGACTTTTGTTTTTTTTTCTTTGAAAGATATCAATCTTATTCCACATTTATAGAGTATGATTCAATGAAATTTAGATGCCAATCGACTCAAAGAAATATTCGGATGGACTAAAAAAACTGTTTTAGTTATACATTCAACGTCATAATCAGGAAGTACTACCCTCTGTTAGGTTTGTTGTAAATCGATCAGTAGAAATCAAACCTTGAGAAAATTCTAAAACAGAATAACTTCTTAATCTTCGGAAGAATTAATAAACTAAGATTTCTAGCAAATTTCTCCAGTATAAAAAATAAATGGAAAGATGGATACAGTCAACCAACTAGAGTTAGGAAAAATTCATTTCATCTGGAATAGAACAGAATTTTCTCTCAAGTACAAGCATACTAGGAAAGTGAATCAAGGAAACAACTCTATATTAGTAAGAGCCTAAATATGGCTTATACATTCAAACCTAAAGATAGATGATCAAAGACTCATCCATATGATGCAAATGACAGGAAATTAAAAATGTGAAAGATGTACAGATTGAGTTTTGAGATCAAATATAGCTTTGAAGAAGGAAAATCTGTGTCCACGTTGATAATGCAAAGATGACATTTTCCGTTGCATTATATTTTCGCTGGCTGCAACTATGGAAAATGAGGAATCAAAATACAAATCCCAAAATATTTGGGTTTTTAAAAAGACGGCCCAAATATTGACATAAGGATAATGATTAAGATATTCCTCCTAAAGTTCATAATCACTGCACTAAATCTTTATTGTCTTAGTTTACTTGAAATTTTCTTTACTAATTCTAATTCTGTCCATTGAATTACTCACTATTACCGAACGGCTGGGCACTACGAAAATTTTGATACACATTAATATTGAAAATTGGTACCTTAATTATGAATAAACTTTTAATGAAAACTATTGTTATACTCATAGGGCAAGAGTAATAATCATACGTTAAATAATCAAATGCACCTGGCATTTTATACTATCAAGTCTCTGCTATCTTATCTTAATTAATTGTTCATATTTCCGTAATGCAAAACCATGACAGAAAATAACCAAAATGAAACCTCGCTGAGATCCAAATGTATCAAAATGCATCGAGCACTCGTAAAGTCCAAGCACATATAGAGCAAATTAAAATTATTCAAAAAAAAAAAAAGAAACCTTCAAATGCTTTTCTTCTGCCAAGAAAGAATCCTACTTTTAAGGGAAAATATATCCTGAAGAAAAA
This sequence comes from Phalaenopsis hybrid cultivar, assembly GCA_002079205.1. Classification (NCBI taxonomy): domain Eukaryota; kingdom Viridiplantae; phylum Streptophyta; class Magnoliopsida; order Asparagales; family Orchidaceae; genus Phalaenopsis; species Phalaenopsis hybrid cultivar. Next base: position 308,754 of record JXCR01010923.1, on the reverse strand, counting down.
TTTTCTGCTGGAAAACTTAATTGATATTTTTAAATAATGAGATCATATTTCTCCTCATAATAGATGAAATTATTAAGTGATTTTGTGAATGGGATGTATTCAGACGAACTTCACCCTTCATGACATATATTACAAGTTTATGCTTGTCAAAAATATTTAGCAAATAAATAATCTGATCAAGTTTAATGTAAGTAAGTGTCAATCCTCATGCTTGATTAGGAAGGAATTTATTTTTCTTTCAAAATATATTTTCATTATTTGTTTTTCCTTCATTAGATAATTCCTATTTTTTTGTTTTAAAACTTGGTGGGATTCCTAATTTAATATAAAAGGATTCTATTTTCCTATTTTGTGAACTGATATGCCGGTCATACAATAATATATATGTAGTAAGATGTAATGCATTGAGCGAGCAAGAAATATAAATCTTACTAGATTCTTCAAAGCTAGCAACCTGTTCGTTTACATGAGAGAAGTTGCAACATTCATCCCTTTTGTTTTGGTATCATAAAAAATTGTTCGGTTGGGTTGAAGAATTGCATTGCCTCTCAAAGAATGGCACATGGACCAAAAAAAGGAAGAGAGGAAGAAAGAAAGAGGCAAAGAAAAATAGAGAGAGGAAAAATTGTTTATTCATTCATAATTATTCTCTCACAAACATTATATTATAAAATATTTAACGAATCTATACCTAAGAAAGCTATACAATATGAAAACAACAAACTTAATAACTAACCTAAAGCTGAATTTTATAGGTTAGTTGCTAAGACAAATAATAAGAAAACAGTAAAAATAAAATTTAAAACCGTACTAGAACCACATTCAACATCTCCAAGCAATAGTGAAATTTACTTTTAAACAATTGCCTTTGTTAACATGTTTAAATGATTACCAGTTTTAACCATTAAAAAAAAATAATTACCAGTTCTTCGTCACCGCATCCCTAATGAAATGAAATTTTACATCCCCATGCTTTGTTCTTCCATAATAAGCAAGATTTTGTACAAACACACATCATCTTGACGGTCACAATAAATCAACAATGTATGTGAAAAATATTGATTGAGCCAGCTCACACATCATCGCTTTCATCCAAAAAGGCTTCGATCATAACTTCAAACACAACAACATATTGAAATTTTGCAGTAGAGAGAGCCACTACTGATTGCAAACAAGATCTTCAACTGACTATGTTTCTAAAAAAATTAATTACAAAACTAGTCAATAACTTTCTTTTAAAAATCCACATTTGCGGCCAAATAAGAATCAACATACAGTTCAATTATCTCTTCATGTGAAATTACACGAGATCTCAATCCCAATTCATATATTATGCACAAATCCTATACAAGTAATTTTATTATGCCTCAATTATTCTGATCTGAATCAACCACCTAGCTGTACTGAGATTGTGCTCAAATTAGGTATACTAAATCACATCCATAATGCTCCAAACTGCATTTCAGTTACTTGCCCACACATATAAATTCTTTCATTGTCATTCGATAGTGAATAGTACTTGCTCAGCTTCATATATTAGGCCAAAGATGTTATAATAGCTTTTAAAACCTACATTTCAAGCCTGTTAAGTAGCCTTTCTAAGAAAGAAATGTGTGATATAAATAATTATTTAGAAAATCTATTTCTTCTTTAACTACTCTGAGAATCTTCTTATAAGAAGCATTAAGCAATCTTCCATTTTAAACTCATCTTGAAGCATTATTTTAATTTTTGATATTTTCATCATCCTTTACTAGCAATAAACACGTCAACATACAAAAGAAGATGAATAATTGCTAAACTCCATGATCTCATATAAACTTAAAAATCATATAAACTTAAAAATCATAATAACTTTTTTTAGACTAATCCTCAATATGTAACTATGAAAAATCATGCACGACATTCTTGATAATTGCTAAAGCACATGCAAGGATCATTTAAGAAGATATAATTGATTTTCAACTCCCACTTCAATGAAATAATTAGATAACATTATGATTAGTACTTCTACCAACACTCCATGAAAAGAAAGTGGAACTCACATCCAGTTTTTCAAGCACCATACAGAATTGAGTAAAAACGGCAATCAAGATTATAATTGATGTGTGCTTCACAATGCGATAAGATATGCCATTGCAATGCACACATTCTTCGTATAAGAAGCAGCTTGCAATCAGTATTTATTTGAATTTAATTCCCTTAGATTCAATAGAACTATACTTCTTTTTTAACAATCACTTGCAACTAACGACCTTTTGGTGCAGTGGTACGTCCACCAATTCTCAAATGTTGTTTTTCTTTAATCATAATATTTCTTAATTGCATAACCTGCTGTCATTTACTTCTTTCATCACTCTCCATTGTTTTTCTATAAGATTTATCAAATCTATAACAAGGCAAATGCTATTTGATCCACATGACTACAACTCTGCCATTCTTTGACTGCACAATGAAGTTTGTCTACTAACAATCCATAATAAAATTTTTAACGNATATAAATAATTATTTAGAAAATCTATTTCTTCTTTAACTACTCTGAGAATCTTCTTATAAGAAGCATTAAGCAATCTTCCATTTTAAACTCATCTTGAAGCATTATTTTAATTTTTGATATTTTCATCATCCTTTACTAGCAATAAACACGTCAACATACAAAAGAAGATGAATAATTGCTAAACTCCATGATCTCATATAAACTTAAAAANAACACATCGACATCAAATATTTAGCCATAAGAGAACGTGTTAAGGAAAAGAAAGTGGTCATTGAACACGTTAACACAGAGTTGATGATTGCTGATCCTTTGACGAAATGCATGCCACCAAAGAATTTTAAGGATCATGTAGTATGAATGAGACTTGGTTCCATAATGTGAACATTTATTGTTTTAATGAAACTCTTAATTCAGTTGATGTTTTCTCATATGGTTTTGTGCACATATTTATTCATTCATTTATTTTGAGAAATCTCATTTGGTTTGGACTTGAAATAGACATATGGTTTATTCATTAAGCTGTATGGGCTGGTGTTGAGAGACTTGATATAATGTAATAGATGGAAGATAATACTCACTATAAGAGGACCTATCACCATGATTCATATATTTTTTGCTTCTCTATATGGTGTGTGTTGAGCTATATGGACCAAGTGGGAGAATGTTGGGATTCTTTCATTACAATTCCCAAATTAATTAATGTTCTGTTTTAATTTCAATTCCCGTTGGAATTCCTTGCCGTTTTCAAGGGAAATAAATTTCTTTCATTATAATTCACAAATTAACTAATGCTCTGTTTTCATTTCAATTCCCGTTTGAATTCCTTGTTGTTTTCAAGGGAAATGAATTTCAAAATATGGTCCATATAGTGTCTAAGCTCAACACTAGAATTCAGTAACGTTCCATAACGTTCATAATGCGAGAAAAATTTGCATGTCCTGCTCACGTCTGTTGAACTCTGTGATTAGCAGAGCACTATAATTAGACGTGATACTTGCTGTTTTGATCCCTAAGTTTGCTCCTCTTCATTTTATTTGTACCATCGAATTGTGAGTGAGAAAATATAGAAGATCTATAACATAAAATTTGTCGTGAGAGCTGTGAGTGTCAACTTTATTCGTGTAAGTTATGACTGGAGGTATGTATGATCCTATCTCGCTTCCGCTTATCGATTTAAATATGTTTGTTTATGTTCGTGAACATATTTAGATCAAATATGGTATTATTACTACACATAAACAATAAAACAGCAAGAAAGGAACATTGCTTGTACAAATGCCAATTCACATCTTTCAACCACAAGAAACATTTAAATATAAATACTGACATAGTAGAAATTAGACATCTGTAAATTGTCTGAAAACAATTAGCAGCAGTATCAAAGCACAAGTTCTTCCAAATATATTTCAAATAACATAATGATCAAATTACACTTTTGCATCAAATTGTCAGCAATCCTACAGCTTGCTGAGGTTCTTCTTCTGCACCAGCCCCTTCGATCAGCCTCTCCACAGGGATCTTGACGACATCACGCCGTACACCGATATCAGCAATGTAGCGGCTGAGCGAGTACATCGTTCCCGCCACAACCACCAAACCAGTCCCACTGGTTGTGAGGTAGCGAAGCGGGGAAGACATGACTGTTGAAGCAGCTGCCGTCCATGATGCCAGTTGGCCGCTTCGGCCTATGCTGTAATTAGTCTCAATAAGAAAACCGGTCTTGCAATAGATAGCGAAATCCTCACAGTTATTCTTGAAAAGGCTGTAGCCGCCAAATCCTTCGTTGAGAAGAGACTTGGCCCGGTGCAAGACATCCTCTGCTGGATCAGAAGCAGCTAAAGTACAGGTTCCTCCTCGAGCTTTGGCGATGAAGAAGGCAGAAGAAACAGCGTACTCAAAGATGTAGAGATTTCCTCCAGCAAGGAAGCAATTAAGACATGATTTGATAACTCCATGGAGCTTACTCTGATCACCACATATCTCACATATGGTGTTGGTTGGTGATGGAGAGGAGCTAAGGAAAAGATTGTCCAGGAAAGTTCCAGTACCCATCTCCTGGCCTGCTGCTCTTGTGAAATGGATGACCATATCATCTCCTATATAAATACCTGAAGCAGGAGGGAAGAAAAGGCATGATGATGACAACAATCGCTTTCATTGGCAGCCTTTCTCTATCATGATGTGTTTTTATGGATCTTACTAGTTAAATGTAACGGAATGTAGATTGTGCATGCCTGCTAAACTATTCCATCCGTGTAAATTGAAAAGGAAAATTTAGATATTTCCTGTTTTACCCTTTGAATAAGATCAAAATTTGGTTAACGGTTTCAATAGACATCTAACGATTAGAATTCCACTTCTTTCACTCTAGTTCTCCACTGTGAAGACTGGTTAGATCTAGGCAGGAAACAATTTTTATTTGTTGGGTCAACTAAAATACTCTTTCGTAGATCCATGAAACAACCTGACTTTTGTTTTTTTTTTCTTTGAAAGATATTAATCTTATTCCACATTTATAGAGTATGATTCAATGAAATTTAGATGCCAAGCGACTCAAAGAAATATTCGGTTGGACTNTGATGCCAGTTGGCCGCTTCGGCCTATGCTGTAATTAGTCTCAATAAGAAAACCGGTCTTGCAATAGATAGCAAAATCCTCACAGTTATTCTTGAAAAGGCTGTAGCCCCCAAATCCTTCGTTGAGAAGAGACTTGGCGCGGTGCAAGACATCCTCTGCTGGATCTGAAGCAGCTAAAGTACAGGTTCCTCCTCGAGCTTTGGCGATGAAGAAGGCAGGAGAAACAGCGTACTCAAAGATGTAGAGATTTCCTCCAGCAAGGAAGCAATTAAGACATGATTTGATAACTCCATGGAGCTTACTCTGATCACCACATATCTCACATATGGTATTGGTTGGTGATGGAGAGGAGCTAAGGAAAAGATTGTCCAGGAAAGTTCCAGTACCCATCTCCTGGCCTGCTGCTCTTGTGAAATGGATGACCATATCATCTCCTATATAAATACCTGAAGCAGGAGGGAAGAAAAGGCATGATGATGACAACAATCGCTTTCATTGGCAGCCTTTCTCTATCATGATGTGTTTTTATGGATCTTACTAGTTAAATGTAACGGAATGTAGATTGTGCATGCCTGCTAAACTATTCCATCCGTGTAAATTGAAAAGGAAAATTTAGATATTTCCTGTTTTACCCTTTGAATAAGATCAAAATTTGGTTAACGGTTTCAATAGACATCTAACGATTAGAATTCCACTTCTTTCACTCTAGTTCTCCACTGTGAAGACTGGTTAGATCTAGGCAGGAAACAATTTTTATTTGTTGGGTCAACTAAAATACTCTTTCGTAGATCCATGAAACAACCTGACTTTTGTTTTTTTTTTCTTTGAAAGATATTAATCTTATTCCACATTTATAGAGTATGATTCAATGAAATTTAGATGCCAAGCGACTCAAAGAAATATTCGGTTGGACTAAAAAACTGTTTTAGTTATACATTCAACGTCATAATCAGGAAGTACTACCCTCTGTTAGGTTTGTTGTAAATCGATCAGTAGAAATCAAACCTTGAGAAAATTCTAAAACAGAATAACTTTTTAATCTTCGGAAGAATTAATAAACTAAGATTTCTAGCAAATTTCTCCAGTATAAAAAATAAATGGAAAGATGGATACAGTCAACCAACTAGAGTTAGGAAAAATTCATTTCATCTGGAACAGAATTTTCTCTCAAGTGCAAGCATACTAGGCAAGTGAATCAAGGAAACAACTCTATATTAGTAAGAGCCTAAATATGGCTTATACATTCAAACCTAAAGATAGACGATCAAAGACTCATCCATATGATGCAAATGACAGGAAATTAAAAATGTGAAAGATGTACAGATTGAGTTTTGAGATCAAATATAACTTTGAAGAAGGAAAATCTGCGTCCACGTTGATAATGCAAAGATGACATTTTCCGTTGCATTATATTTTCGCTGGCTGCAACTATGGAAGATGAGGAATCAAAAAACAAATCCCAAAATATTTGGGTTTTTAAAAAGACGGCCCAAATATTGACATAAGGATAATGATTAAGATATTCCTCCTAAAGTTCATAATCACTGCACTAAATCTTTATTGTCTTAGTTTACTTGAAATTTTCTTTACTAATTCTAATTCTGTCCATTGAATTACTCACTACGAAAATTTTGATACACATTAATATTGAAAATTGGTACCTTAATTATGAATAAACTTTTAATGAAAACTATGGTTATACTCATAGTGCAAGAGTAATAATCATACGTTAAATAATCAAATGCACCTGGCATTTTATCCTATCAAGTCTCTGCTATCTTATCTTAATTAATTGTTAATATTTCCGTAATGCAAAACCACCACAGAATATAAACCAAATGAAACCTCGCTGAGTTCCAAATGTATCAAAACGCATCAAGCACTCGTAAAGTCCAAGCACATATAGAGCAAATTAAAATTATTCAAAAAAAAAAAAAATAATTAAGATAAGATAGCAGAGACTTTCTTCTGCCAAGAAAGAGTCCTACTTTTAAGGGAAAATATATCCTGAAGAAAAATTTTCTGCTGGAAAACTTACTTGATATTTTTAAATAATGAGATCATATTTCTCCTCATAATAGATGAAATTATTAAGTTATTTTGTGAATGGGATGTATTCAGATGAACTTCGCCCTTCATGACATATATTACAAGTTTATGCTTGTCAAAAATATTTAACAAATAAATAATCTGATCAAGTTTAATGTAGGTAAGTGTCGATCCTCATGCTTGATTAGGAAGGAATTTTTCAAAATATATTTCATTATTTGTTTTTCCTTCATTAGATAATTCCTATTTTTTTGTTTTAAAACTTGGGGGGATTCCTAATTTAATATAAAAGGATTCTATTTTCCTATTTTGTGAATTGATATGCCGGTCATACTATTATATATATGAAGTAAGATGTAATGCATTGAGTAAGCAAGAAATAAAAATCTTCCGAGATACTTCAAAGCTAGCAAACTTGTTCGTTTGCATGAGAGAAGTTGCAACATTCATCCCTTTTGTTTTGGTATCATAAAAAATTGTTCGGTTGGGTGAAGAATTGCATTGCCTCTCAAAGAATGGCACATGGACCAAAAAAGAGGAAGAGAGGAAGAGAGGAAGAGGCAAAGAAAAATAGNAAACTTACTTGATATTTTTAAATAATGAGATCATATTTCTCCTCATAATAGATGAAATTATTAAGTGATTTTCTGAATGGGATGTATTCAGATGAACTTCGCCCTTCATGACATATATTACAAGTTTATGCTTGTAAAAAATATTTAGCAAATAAATAATCTAATCAAGTTTAATGTAGGTAAGTGTCAATCCTCATGCTAGATTAGGAAGGAATTTATTTTTCTTTCAAAATATATTTTATTATTTGTTTTTCCTTCATTAGATAATTCCTATTTTTTTGTTTTAAAACTTGGTGGAATTCCTAATTTAATATAAAATTATTCTATTTTCCTATTTTGTGAACTGATATGCCGGTCATACTATTATATATATGTAGTAAGATGTAATGCATTGAGCGAGCAAGAAATAAAAATCTTCCTAGATTCTTCAAAGCTAGCAACCTTGTTCGTTCGCATGAGAGAAGTTGCAACATTCATCCCTTTTGTTTTGGTATCATAAAAAATTGTTCGGTTGGGTTGAAGAATTGCATTGCCTCTCAAAGAATGGCACATGGACCAAAAAAAAGGAAGAGAGGAAGAAAGGAAGAGGCAAAGAAAAATAGAGAGGAAAAATGGTTTATTCATTCATAATTATTCTCTCACAAACATTATATTATAAAATATTTAAAGCATCTATACCTAAGAAAGCTATACAATATGAAAACAACAAACTTAATAACTAACCTAAAGCTGTCAAAAACTAAATTTTATAGGTTAGTTGCTAAGACAAATAATAAGAAAACAGTTAAAATAAAATTTTAAACCGTACTAGAACCACATTCAACATCTCCAAGCAATAGTGAAATTTACTTTTAAACAATTGCCTTTGTTAACATGTTTAAATGATTACCAGTTTTAACCGTTAAAAAAATGATTACCAGTTCTTCGTCACCGCATCCCTAATGAAATGAATTTTTACATCCACATGCATTGTTCTTCCATAATAAGCAAGATTTTGGACAAACACGCATCATCTTGACGGTCACAGNCGTACTAGAACCACATTCAACATCTCCAAGCAATAGTGAAATTTACTTTTAAACAATTGCCTTTGTTAACATTTTTAAATGATTACCAGTTTTAACCGTTAAAAAAAAAAAATGATTACCAGTTCTTTGTCACTGCATCCCTAATGAAATGAAATTTTACATCCCCATGCTTTGTTCTTCCATAATAAGCAAGATTTTGGACAAACACACATCATCTTGACGGTCACAGTAAATCAACAATTTATGTGAAAAAATATTGATTGAGCCAGCTCACACATCATCGCTTTCATCCAAAAAGGCTTCGATCATAACTTCAAACGCAACTACATATTGAAATTTTGCAGGAAGGAGAGAGAGCCACTACTGATTGCAAACAAGATCTTCAACTGACTATGTTTCTAAAAAAAATAATTACAAAACTAGTCAATAACTTTCTTATAAAAATCCACATTTGCGGCCAAATAAGAATCAACATACCCTTCAATTATCTCTTCATGTGAAATTACACGAGATCTCAATCCCAATTCATATATTCTGCACAAATCCTATACAAGTAATTTTATTATGCCTCAATTATTCTGATCTGAATCAACCACCTAGCTGTACTGAGATTGTGCTCAAATTAGGTATACTAAATCACATCCATAATGCTCCAAACTGCATTTCAGTTACTTGCCCACACATATAAATTCTTTCATTGTCATTCGATAGTGAATAGTACTTGCTCAGCTTCATATATCAGGCCAAAGATGTTATAATAGTTTTTAAAACCTACATTTCAAGCCTGTTAAGTAGCAGAAATGTGTGATATAAATAATTATTTAGAAAATCTATTTCTTCTTCAACTACTCTGAGAATCTTCTTATAAGAAGCATTAAGTAATCTTCCATTTTAAACTCATCTTGAAGCATTATTTTAATTTTTGATATTTTCATCATCCTTTACTAGCAATAAACACGTCAACATACAAAAGAAGATGAATAAGTGCTAAACTCCATGATCTCATATAAACTTAAAAATCATAATAACTTTTTTTAGACTAATCCTCAATATGTAACTATGAAAAATCATGCACGACATTCTTGATAATTGCTAAAGCACATGCAAGGATCATTTAAGAAGATATAATTGATTTTCAACTCCCACTTCAATGAAATAATTAGATAACATTATGATTAGTACTTCTACCAACACTCCATGAAAAGAAAGTGGAACTCACATCCAGTTTTTCAAGCACCATACAGAATTGAGTAATAACGGCAAGCAAGATTATAATTGATGTGTGCTTCACAATGCGATAAGATATGCCATTGCAATGCACACATTCTTCGTATAAGAAGCAGCTTGCAATCAGTATTTATTTGAATTTAATTCCCTTAGATTCAATAGAACTATACTTCTTTTTTAACAATCACTTGCAACTAACAACCTTTTGGTGTAGTGGTATGTCCACCAATTCTCAAATGTTGTTTTTCTTTAATCATAATATTTCTTAATTGCATAACCTGCTGTGATTTACTTCTTTAATCACTCTCCATTGTTTTTCTATAAGATTTATCAAATCTATAACAAGNGAGAATCTTCTTATAAGAAGCATTAAGTAATCTTCCATTTTAAACTCATCTTGAAGCATTATTTTAATTTTTTATATTTTCATCATCCTTTACTAGCAATAAACACGTCAACATACAAAAGAAGATCAATAAATTTCTAAACTCTATGATCTCATATAAACTTAAAAATCATAATAACTTTTTTTAGACTAATCCTCAATATGTAACTATGAAAAATCATGCAAGCACATGCAAGGATCATTTAAGAAGATATAATTGATTTTCAACTCCCACTTCAATGAAATAATTAGATAACATTATGATTAGTACTTCTACCAACACTCCATGAAAAGAAAGTGGAACTCACATTCAGTTTTTCAAGCACCATACAGAATTGAGTAATAACGGCAAGCAAGATTCTAATTGATGTGTGCTTCACAATGCGATAAGATATGCCATTGCAATGAACACATTCTTCGTATAAGAAGCAGCTTGCAATCAGTATTTAATTCCCTTAGATTCAATAGAACTATACTTCTTTTTAAACAATCACTTGCAACTAACGACCTTTTGGTGCAGTGGTATGTCCACCAATTCTCAAATGTTGTTTTTCTTTAATCATAATATTTCTTAATTGCATAACCTTCTGTGATTTACTTCTTTCATCACTCTCCATTGTTTTTCTATAAGATTTATCAAATCTATAACAACGCATATGCTATTTGATCGACATGACTACAACTCTGTCATTCTTTGACTGCACAATGAGGTTTGTCTACTAACAATCCATAATAAAATTTTTAACTTAGTTTGCTGTCCAGACTTTCATAATGTGCTACAGCCAAACTTTGATCATTATTATTATAACTTTCTTGGTGTAGTTGCTCCACCTCGAGCTCCATTGTCTCTTAACCAGCAAATAGCTTATTGTGTGCTTTACGCAATAATCTAACATTTAAAAGATAATGAACATAACACCCTACTAATCATATATTTTACAAATCCTAATTCCAAGCACCATAAAACATCACCGTTCCTTGCTCTCTGTTTAAGGTGCCTTGCATTGAAACTATACACTATTAAGGCGCCTAACAATGAAACTATGATTGAAATATCTTAAATGCCCTGTTCCTTCAAAATATCTCCTGTAAAATCAGACAATGAACCGCTTAGAAAACGATACCTTTGTTCTTGTGAATGTTCGCAAGTTATCATTTAAGATCAACCTTCCAATAAAAGAAACACCACTAATCCTCCCACTTGAACGTTGGCAAATCATCATTCAAAAACAATCTTCCAATAAAACAGCAAATCTAAACGAAGTTTTTCTTCGCAGCAATTTCACAAGCCAAAAAACAAAACAGCCGTGCATCATTTCTAAATTTGCAACCAATTTCTCGAAATTTGTTGTTTAAACCGAGAAAACCCTTTTCCAAAAAGCCTAGAGATTAATAAAGAAAAAAAAAAGTTAAATACACACATTCCAATCCATCTCTTCAGAGATAAAACATAAACTTAAAAAACCAGATGATTGAAAGGGATTGCGAAACCCTCCCAGATCCAACAACCACTTCAAAAAAAGCAGACGCTCAAGAGAAAGGTTAGGTTTCGAACCGTGATGAGCGTATATATAAGCTGTCCTCCATGAATAGATGTGATCTCCGGGCTTCAGCTCCTCCCTAGAGATCATGTTCGAGAACACCCCCATTGTCTCTTTCCTCTCCTCCTCCTCCCGGTAGCGATTCCCAAAGTCGACGACAAGAAGAGAAGAGGGAGGTCGCTTAACCTCGACGGGAAGACTTAATGTGTAAGTTACATGCATATATTATGCAGAGTAAACTATATAAATTGCGTAATATTTTTATACATGAAGTCTGAATGTATTAATATTTTTCTCATTAACAAAGGCTAAAACTATTTTTATATCATTATAATATAATCAAATAAGATTTAAGATAGACATAATTTAATCATTCAAGATAAAATTAAAATATATATTAAATAAAATTTTCAATAATGCTGACGCACAGATTTTAAATGATATGATGCGAGCACATGACCTATCAAAAAATATATATATATATATTATTTAACCACCAAGAAATTATTTGTATTATTTTTTTAAGCATAATATGTATCATTATACAAATTTAATCGCACATGTTTGTATAACTTAATTTTTATAATTATTACATCTAATTTATATTTATTTAATATATAACATAAAATTTATTATTATATGATTTTGATTTGTCTGTGAATTAATACACTTAAAAAAAAAAGGAAGAGAGATGGTATTGTGAGCATTGTGTATTATGACTTATATTGGGTGTTTCATAGCATACCTTTAATATGATCTATTGGTGAATTTAACATAAATCAGTCAAATACTTAAAAAAAAAAGAAAAGAAAAGTTAAATCCTACAATTAAATCTAATTCTCTATCATTTCATCTTTTATTCGACTTAAATTCAAATCTACTAAATTCGACTGCTATGCTAATTTATGGGATTTATTAAACGCGCCACATCCTCGTTTAAGTAGATCTATATTCTTGATAAATCTCCATCTAGAGCAAATCACCATCATCCGACATAAATCTGGAAGCATGACATAGATCTCGAGACACTTTTTTAGCAAGAAATATTAGAACCTCAATAAAGTCTTATCTAGAATTCCAATTTTATCAAACTTACAGTCAAACTGACTAGCTGGATAAGAAGAGCCTAATGCTACTAAAATTAGTCCAATCCAAGTCAAATCAAACTCATATTAAGTCATTAAGCCACACTTGCAAGTTTACAGACATATTTAGAAGGTTAAACGAATGTCGAATCTCGCATGCCTATAGTCTAATTGAGGATCTTGACAAGACAAATTCAACGAGCCCAAGATTGCTCAATTCTGACATCGTTACGACACTAAAATGTCCACCAAATGTAGTCAAATTGAATTGAGCTCTCCGAACAGTGCGATCAAAGTGGTTCATATTCCTGCATTAATCGCACCCAAAACACTATAAACAGAGTCTCACCCCTCTCATGAGAAGGGGTTGGAGGCTCGAGAAATAACTTAAGACTGTGAGAAGAAGTTGAAATCCAGTAGCACCCCTGTCGCCGTCGATCACCGTTTGCAGTCATCGACCACCGCTGACCGTCGCCCACCATCAATCACCTTCGACCTTCATTGACACCCACCAACTGTGATTGATCACTGCTAACAACCCTCAATCGTTGTCGATTGTTATCGATCACCTTTGACAACTACCAACCACTTTTAAGCACTACTGTCGTTGTCAACCATTATTGACAATCATCGATCACTGACCACTGTCGATCGCCACCAATCATCGTCGACCAACACCGACAGGAAGCCGCCAGTCAATGTTGTAACTCAGAAAACTTAGTAACAATTTCCCGTATGTGGGACAAGAAATCTCTATAATTATCAATCTATAATAAATTTTTATATCTAGGCCAAACCCTGTGGTTTTTTCCCTTTACTGATTTTCCATGTAAAACTTTCAGTGTCATTACTTATTGTTTTCTTTAACCTCCATATGTGTTGAATTCTCGTGCAACACTAAGACGATAATTCATTACTTAAATTTTCTAATATGCATCGGTTCTTATTGTACAACTTGATATTACATGACATCTATGTTCTTATAGTTTTGATGTATCATAATTTTCATGTGAAGCCTTATTTCTTTTAATTTCAATTCATATTTTACATCGAAGTTTAATGGTTTTGAGTTTTACATAATTTATTAATACTTTAGGTATTGAACTTTATATGCAATTTAATACTAAAATCGTTACATGGCCATATAAATAATAGTTTTAATAATGTAAACCTTAATTTCGTTTCGAGAATACGAAATATTTTTCTTACAAATAAAGAGTTCGGTGGTATAAATGTAAATATTATTATTTTGAGGGCTTTAGCATATTGTGTTTCACCACTATAAAGATACTAGCTTTTTTATATGAAATGTTGACATAAAATCTCATAAGTGTTTTGCACTAATAAAATCTTTAATTCATATTTGGAAGATTTACATACATATCCCTCAATTCTTATGTATTTACATATCTAACAACACCTAAACTTCAATTTTTACATATATGACAACTTACCTATGAGTGAAAAACATGTATTTTACCTCCTCAAAACTAAAATAGAAATACTCTTAATGTGATATGATAATTTTGGGTCGTATAAATGTAAAAGAGAAAAAATTAGATGTTAGATATGTAAATACATAAGAATTGCATAGCATGCATGTAAATGCCCCTAAATATGTTGATCAAATTAATAGAACATTGATAATTTCATCCAACCCAAGCTCACTTTGGCCAAAACAAACATTGATTTCAAATTAAAACTCCTTAAAAATTCTTCCTTTTTCCTTCACAATCTATTCATCCAAACGAGAACTAAAGAAACAAAACTCATATCTGAAGACAAACAGTACAGTATCTTCTGAATGATCCATGAAGAAGAAACTCTACATATAGCACTACCAAAGATGCAAACTGACATAGAAAGTTTAATAACTCGTAACATTGTTTCTCTGGTCTCTATCAATGGAAAAGTTAATGAAAGCTTAGGAATGGTTTGCATTGAATTTTAACAAAAAAGAACAGTTTATTCTGAGCTTGCAGGCATTGAGTTTGCTTCAATAATTGCTTTCATGACTTCTGCAGTCTGATCTTAGATCTGCAGTCTATTTCTCAACCTTGCTTTGCTTCGACAATGGAGTTTCATCCTCGAGTGTTCTACAACTCTTCTTCCAAGTTCCGAAAGAGCGGAGGGTTAGAATGATTTCAAGATGATCAAGTTGAGAACCTGCAATGTTTATGAAATTGGAGCCATCCAGGTGTGCAATGAAGCTGAGCTCACTAAGTTTCTACAATGCTTAGAAATCGTCTTCCTACAGAAACCTGCAGGCAAATCAGATAAATCAGGAAAACAACTAAAAAATAAATTAAGGAAAAAATAAAATGCAATTAAGAACCTTCAAACATTGATATTGCTATCAGAAGACAGCATGAAGGAGCTGTAAAGAGTAAACAGTAGTCGATGGGAGGTTTGAAGGGAAAGCATGCATTAATGTATGCTATATAAAGCTCCACAGTCTCCTTTGAATGTGATTAGAAGCAATTTATGTCATGGCTCTCTTCTTGTTGTCC
Source organism: Phalaenopsis hybrid cultivar (assembly GCA_002079205.1). Taxonomy (NCBI): domain Eukaryota; kingdom Viridiplantae; phylum Streptophyta; class Magnoliopsida; order Asparagales; family Orchidaceae; genus Phalaenopsis; species Phalaenopsis hybrid cultivar. The sequence goes on along the minus strand of JXCR01010923.1, from coordinate 293,280 downwards.
ACTCTTCGAGAAATTCAATGATGTCTAAGATAACTTCATTGGGCTCGCACATCCTCGTGGCGCAGCCCACATAATCGTGCACCTGCTTGCCTGATAGTTCACACGTTTGTTTGGCTCGCTTGTAATTCACATGCTCGTTGGGATATTTCAGAAATCAAGCGGCATAATAAATTAGCCTAAATCACTAACAGCTTAACCATTGAACACACTGTAGTTAATAAATTTGAGCACCACCTAATCAAACTTACAACTAGAAGTACACACATTTAATTAGATTGACACCTTCACCAAATTAGCGCACACTAGATGGCACAATAGGCACACCCTTAGGCATCCTAGGACTAGGGTGTTGTCTGGAGCGGTCGCCGCCACCGTCAATTGTTTGGGTAGGCGGCGCACCTGTGGCAGATAAAAAAAATTGAGATGTAGATTTGGGGCATGTGGCCTCTTCCCTCGCTCCATAGAGGGTTGCATTTCACAGTTATAATTTATTCCCGGTTTTACCACTCCATTATTTTGAATATGACATGCCATTAATGCAATAAACCTTCCTAGGATATCATGGTTCCTGTTTCAATTTCTTCTATGTGCAACTATAGTTTATTTTCTCTGGCCAAATCTTCGAATTTGCTCATTCACTACAGGTGAGATACTTGAAGCCCATATTTCTCTCTCACTATCTCTCTACCGGTGAGCTTACTTTCTCTCTATAGCTATTATTAACTTGTGACTTTTTCGAATTTCTGAATTTCATTTCTTTAGTCAAGTATGTGTTAATTCTGAAATGGTTAGCTTACATATACAATATATATTGAAGGACAACATGTTCTTCATTTAAAAAACAATTGTTGCATAGTTGAACTGGCCAAACAGACACCGCTTCACCCACGACAGCTTTTATGCAACAACTTTTTTTTGTAGTTGTTACACAACTACGTTTTCGAACAGTTTCAGCAGCCCCAAACAGACCATAGGTATGCTAGAACCACCTTTTGTTTTCATGGTATGATATGATGAGATGGTGTGCTATTTTTTGCGATAAAATTTTTATTGTGATGTGATGTTGTGGGCACCTACATTGAGTGGTTGGGATAAAGATATTTTCTTACAGATGATTACGCCTAAAATGGGGCAACTAAAAATAATTATAAATATAACTATTTTGCTTGCAGGTGTAGCTATGATATTTTAAACCCAAGAAGACATGGTCAAAAGGATATAACTTGCCACAGATCTATATCAGGCCATGTGTGATATGTTTGTTTGTATTTTAACTACTACTAACATCTATTTTGTAAGAGCGGCTTTGCAACTTTTTGGTTTTGAACAAGTATTTTTAAGTCTAAGAAAGCAATGTAGGTATGTGGCCCATTTCAGAAATCAAGAGGCCAAACAATGATTTTAAGGAAGGCGTTCAAAACTTTACACTCCAAGATCATTTTTGCATAGTTCTAAGACTTAGATGTATATATGGCAGAGCCCAAATACCTCTTTTTTTTTAGTGATGTAATGTGAATTCAGTCACTGTCAACTTTTGTTTTATTATTATGGTTGTTTATTTAATACTTTGATTATTTATTTTGTGTATTGTTTTATAAATGCATTTTCTTTTATTCACTTATGTGTGCATGATTTGAATCTGCGTCTACATTAGACTTTTAAGATGTTGATTTTTTTACTTTCAAAATTAAACAACTAATTGACCTAAAAGAAATAGTTAAAAAAGAATTTCTTTAAAAATTAATTGCATGCCTCCCAAAGTCATTTTATTAAAAAATAATTCATCTCTAGCCTCTTCGGTGGACCTTATATGTAAGGTCAACATTTGATTGACTTGTCTTTCTATAAGATAATTGTTTTTTTAAATCAATAAAAATCTGGGACTGGCACATATATATGCATAGATCAGTGAGTCAGCATGATGGATTTCTTTTCTTTTGTTTTTTGTAACTAACTTAAAACTTGATAACTAAATAAAATTCGGCATATGTATAGTAAGTTCATTCAGGGTCGAGCCCTCTCTACTCTAATAGTGAGGCTGCAAACCATGATTCCTATATATCACACCTGCCATATCATGTATTTGCATAAATACTAGACATCATGATTTTATAGGATTAAGTGGATTTAACTAATAATCCTTTCCAAGAAAAATTATAAGTCTAAGTTGTAGGCAATTTTAGGCAGAAATAGGGCTAAATTATAAGTTTCATCATTTTGTTTCCATTTGTTCAAGTCACATGTCGTACTTGATTAATAATTTAGTCCCACTTTAGATCAAGATTTTAAATTAACATTGTTCTTACAATATTTCAATTCTCATTGTAGGACAAGCTCCCATTCTTCAAGAGATTGTAAGGTTTGCATATCTATGTCACTCAATCATGTCACCTCACATGTTTACCTATTATGTATGCTATGTCTACTTGTGTTGATCCTTATGTGCTTGATCGTATTATAAATAATATATTGAGTAGCCAATTGAGCTTGTTTATTGGAATTTATAACATTTCTTATAAAACCAAATACGTGTCGAATTCCAAAATAAAATAAATAAACATCATTAATCGAGAGTGTATTTGGGCTCCTCATCTAAGAACTTATTAATCATGGCATCTTGTGCCCATAGGAAACTTAAACATCCAAAATAAAATGAACCTTAGACATGAATAGTGGAAACTTTGACTCAATTATATTTGCCTTTCGAGTCCATAGGAAAAATCTCTTTCTATCCTTCGGGGTACTACGATCTCCCTTCTATGAAGTGCTCTAATAATAAACATATTACTAACTAGTCTGCCTTCTATTACCACCACTTCTATTCCTCGAGATAGTGCGATTTAATCCATTGTACTCTTCTCCTTTCTCTGGGTCCATGATACCCAATCGAAGGCCCATAATAGTTCCCCCTCTCACATCTCTAAAAAGGCCAAATAAATTCTTTGAGCACTTTATATCTCTTCGATAAGTTGCTATCCCATACTTTCATGGCAGCTTTTAATCTATTCTTATCATTAAAATTGATAATTATTTTATCATTCTCATATTATCTTTTATAATCTCGATTCAAGAAAAGTAATTGACAAGCACTCTAAAGTTTGCAACATCTACCATTTAAAGATCAATACTCATTCTATCTAGCTTCCATTATTACGCAATATTAATAGCACTTCTGACCAAATCATCCTCCTCCTAATAAATAAAGGGATTTTTTTTCTATCTCATCTCTCTCCAAGTTTGACTATCATGAAAAAGAGTTGGGTAAATACTACTTTTAGTTCTTTCATTCTTCTACACAATTCATCAAGCTCTTCCTTTTGGGTTAGTCTATTTAAATATATGGGTGCTGGTTCTTCCTTACTCACCTGAAATTTTATAATTTTGTGAAATTTATTAATGATTACTTTTGGGTTACTGATAATTACTTACTCAAATACCAATCAAAAGTTTTTTAAGTTTTGTAAATCTTCTATAAAAAAATAAAAGTTATCTTTTTACCTTAATAAAAATCTTTGTGCACTGATAATACTTTAAAATTGATGTAATCTCAATTTTGCATCATTAGCTCTAACAAGAGTATTATTTATAAAATTTCTAGTCCCCATATAACCTAACAAAATAGCGTGGTTGAATGCAAAAAAAAAATATTATATTTTTCACGCAGTAAGCAAATTAATCTTTCGGACAAATACCCTTCATTAATTACGGAGATGCAATCTTAACTACCTGCTATCTCATAATTCCCATCAACCTATTCCCTCATCTCGTCTCAATATCTTTCACTAAGCTCAATCATTTAACTTTGCCAAACTATTTTTACCATTTGATTGTACTTGCTTTTTGTGTTTTTTGCTCGCACAAATAAATTTTTCTTCATGAGGTTCTATTATGATAGTAGGTTAACCATAAATATTATGCATAACCCATATATCATGACCATATAAAACATATTAAAATTGATAGACATTTTATGAAGGAAAAGCTTAATGTGATAGAATTTTTACTTCATTCATAACTACTATTGAACAATTTATTGAAGCCCATCAAATGATTATCAAAGATAGTCTTTTAGAAATTATCAGATAAGATTTGGAATGAATAACATTTACTCACTCTCTTAGGTTGGATCCACGCTCACCAGGACTTCCATCATCTTCCCTCCCTCTTTCGCTATCACACCATTCGTCCGTAGGATCCCTACTACATCATCCATGGGATTTCTACTATTCCTGAAATCATGGACTACTATCATTGTTATTATGCTTAATAATAAATCCATGAACTATTCTAACTATTTTATAATTAGCATTCCATGATTTTATATGTTTTCTATCAGAAACTCTCCTAAGATTATATAAATGCTACATCAATATTGATACAACAAAAATAAATAAAATTTCTCCATTTCTAATAAGTTTCTCAAAGAAAGAAGTGTATATGCTACTCAAGAGGACCATCCCCGAGCTTAAATAGAGTTCGCGAGGTTGGCTTGAAAACTTTTTTAAACTCTTAAACGAGTTTGTTCTTTGCAATAGCACCACACATCCTTGTAACTTCATTAGGCATGCATCTTCATGCTCCTTAAAGTGATTATTTATATTAATGGCATCTCACTCATTATGAGTGACCATAAAAACTAAGGTGAAACACTATTTATAAAAAGAATTATCACTCACTCAAAGAAAATATGCTATTAATCTGCTTGAAAAAAAATGATCTTCTGGACTGCAACCCAGTTGATACAACCACTGAAACTTATATCACTTCTAATAATGAAGATCTCATTGATGATCCATCTCAATATTGAAGGTTTGGACCAAAAAATGATTTAACTGGCAATCACAGGGCTATTAAATACTAAAGAATGAGTACCTGAATGCTGCATTCTCATATGTCAATTGTGTTGGCTTAATTGAAGACAAGAAATGGGATACTATATTTTTTTAAGGTAATTTGGTTGCCAGAGGAATAATAAATAAACAATTATGATAAAATCATGTTGAGATAGAATACAAAGCTATCACCCACTCAAAAGGTAACATGGCATAGGTAAAGACTCTTTGCCAAGTTACTCAATCTATGATATTGTATGGTAAAATTTGCATGGCCACCAACATTACTAGCAAAACTTTATTATATGAATAATTTAAACCTATTAAAGTTGATTATCATATCATCCAATATGTTGTGCTTTCCAAGAAGATCGATACTCCTCATGTTCCCAGTTCAAACCAAATTGTTGATGCCCTTTCTCCAAGCTCTGATTATCTACCTTTTGCTCATTTATGTAGCAAGTTGGAGTTAATAGATATACATGTAGCATGATATAGTAACACTCTATATTAGAAGAACAATGTAAGCTATTTTTGGCGAGTATTGCTTTTAGTCCCCTATTATGAATAAGGGGATATCTATTTAATAAGACACAAAATTTCCTCCTCAAACAACTAAAAAAGTGCAAGTATACTGCATAAAACATAAATTTTGCTAATATTATGAAAACTGCATTTTTCATAAGCATATTAGCAAATTAACGAAAGTGCTCAAAATGAAAGAAAATCTCCACTGCCAATGATACTTACCAGGTGATTTGATAACACCATGAAACTAGTCTTTGTTGGTGACGTTTAAGGCCTCAGAGCCACTTTCAGCCACTTTAATGCAAGCAGCACTTTGCCTCTTAAGATGTTCTTTAGCTTCCTGCAAGGCCTTGCTTACTGTCTCATCTCCAGACATTTCAAGAACCAATACATTGTAATCTTCTATAGATGCCTCCCACTGCTCCAACTGATACAAGATTCCAAATTTAATAACCTTCAGCCTCAACCTTAACAAGTATGGGTGTAAACGAGCCAACCTCGAGCGAGCCCAATGCTTGTTCGTGTTTAGCTTGTTCGACAATTTATGTTGTTTGAAATAGACACGTGCTCGAAAAAACTCATAAATAACATGTTTGCGTTCAGCTCAATTCAAAATTGTTTGATCATTTCAGCTCGTGTTTAGTTCAAAATTTGCTTGATGGTTTAAAAAATAATAAAATCTTACATTTTTTTAATACCGAACAAAAAATCAATATAGAAATATAGAAATATTATTGTTTATTAATTATTAATTAATTCAAGCCAAGATGAGCCGAATAAAATTGAACAATTCGTGTTCGGCTCGTTTACAAATAGAGCTAAAAAAAAACTGTTCTTGCTCGACACGCTTGCTTAACAAATAACTCAAACATGAGCTACTTAGCAAGCCAAACAAGAGTGGTTTATGAATAACGAACTTTTCTGACAGACTTATTACCAATATGGCGGAAAAAAACACATCCTCCTCACCTTGGCGTTACAGTCGGCTCTCCTCAGGCGTGCCTTACTATACTTCGGGCGCAAATTAAGAGCGACATTGCAGTCTTCAATGGCCTTCTGCCATTGGCCTAACTTAGACCTGCAAGCAGCACGATTGCAGAGTAGGACTGCATTCTGAGGGTCATGGTTAAGGCCATTCCCGTAGGCAAGGCACGCCTCCACAAATTTGCAGGCCTTGAAGAGATTATTACCCATCAACCGAGCCGATGCAATAGATCGTGCCTTACGAGCAATGGCAGCAATTTCCCTGCTTCCAGGATGTATACGTGCCGCCATTTGTGCTAGTGAAACAGCATTTTCGAATTTTCCCACAGCCATATCAACCTGTGCTCTTACTGAAAGGTAATATGCGTTGTTGGGGGCGCCAAAGAACTTGGTTGAAGCATCAGTGTCAAATTCAGGTGCATCAAGCATTGATTCCTCCGCATCGTCCATCTTGAAGAGCATCAAAAAGGCCTCAGCTTGGTAGGCGAATATCTGCGAGGAAAAAAGGTAAAAAAAAATTCTTTAAAGTCAGTTGGTTTGCATGAAAATTTTAGTAAGAAAAAAAAAACAGATTAATCCTAATTTTCATAATTGATGTATATTTACAAAGATGTGGTAGAATAAAAATGGCTTGTGATTTCTGAAACATGGCAGGTTGGTTTAATGCATTTTTATTTTGAACATTGTTTAAATGATGTGTTTTCAAACTTTAAGTTGTATTCTACGCTTATATATTAATATTTATGCAGCCAGACTTTCACTCTGAGGATGATACGTTATTTTATATTTTATATGGCAAAGATATGAAACTTAATTGCAAGAGATACAACTATGGTGGATAAAATATTCACAGAGGAAAAAATAGTTTCATGCCGTAGATTTCTACAAAGGTTTCACATACACATAAATAAGTTCAAAGAAATAAACAAAAGACAGCATTTTTTATGTGAAAAACAAGGAAAGGGGAAAAACTATGAGGCAACGTTGAAAAAAATTTAAGAGTTTTAAGAAATAAAAAGAGAGTCAGTTTCGAATACATAAATATTAACACAATATATTTGACTTGAATCATGAGAAACATTTCCTATGGTGGCAGTAATATAAGGGCCAAAGTTAGGATATAGAGATTGAATGTCAAACGACAGTTGACAACAAACTTTGTTCTCATGATAAGATGGGAGAATGGGAAGATGATCGTTGCACCTCGACGGCTGGTGAATGTCATTTGTCAATTGTTGGCAAGCGCCGACGATGTTTGACTGGTTATGACGGCAGCTGAGCGACTGCAGACTGACATCTCACTTCTCCAAATAAAAGGGGGATTGAGATGGGCTTCGTATGTTAGTGTCTTACAAACAATGATAGGCGATTAAAGATGTAGATATCAATCTATGGCCGGGGTCAAACGACAGACAATGTCACATGTTATTGTTGGTCAATAACTACTGTTAGGTGATTGAGGCGCTTGTGCCAATCAAAGTAGGCAAAGTTATGGAGTACTCTATAAAGCATAAATTTCTCTCTATAATCAAAATCTCTTCTTTGAATGTGCAGAAACAAAGTGTATTAGCAAAGTCTATTTACATGCATACCACCAGATTCCCATGTGTTTACATATCCAACGCCTAAACTTTACTTTTTACATTTATATTGACCAAACCTTTCTTATCACATCAAAAACAAACTATTTTAACTAATTTTCAAAAGTGAAATATAATTTTTGATGCATAAGCAAGGTGGCATATAAAAATTAAAGTTTTGGTGTTAAATATAATTACATGGGAATTGAGTGACATGAATGTAAATCTACCTAAAAAGTAAATTCTCTTAACAGGTTNTAATGCAAAGATGACATTTTCCGTTGCATTATATTTTCGCTGGCTGCAACTATGGAAAATGAGGAATCAAAATACAAATCCCAAAATATTTGGGTTTTTAAAAAGACGGCCCAAATATTGACATAAGGATAATGATTAAGATATTCCTCCTAAAGTTCATAATCACTGCACTAAATCTTTATTGTCTTAGTTTACTTGAAATTTTCTTTACTAATTCTAATTCTGTCCATTGAATTACTCACTATTACCGAACGGCTGGGCACTACGAAAATTTTGATACACATTAATATTGAAAATTGGTACCTTAATTATGAATAAACTTTTAATGAAAACTATTGTTATACTCATAGGGCAAGAGTAATAATCATACGTTAAATAATCAAATGCACCTGGCATTTTATACTATCAAGTCTCTGCTATCTTATCTTAATTAATTGTTCATATTTCCGTAATGCAAAACCATGACAGAAAATAACCAAAATGAAACCTCGCTGAGATCCAAATGTATCAAAATGCATCGAGCACTCGTAAAGTCCAAGCACATATAGAGCAAATTAAAATTATTCAAAAAAAAAAAAAGAAACCTTCAAATGCTTTTCTTCTGCCAAGAAAGAATCCTACTTTTAAGGGAAAATATATCCTGAAGAAAAATTTTCTGCTGGAAAACTTAATTGATATTTTTAAATAATGAGATCATATTTCTCCTCATAATAGATGAAATTATTAAGTGATTTTGTGAATGGGATGTATTCAGACGAACTTCACCCTTCATGACATATATTACAAGTTTATGCTTGTCAAAAATATTTAGCAAATAAATAATCTGATCAAGTTTAATGTAAGTAAGTGTCAATCCTCATGCTTGATTAGGAAGGAATTTATTTTTCTTTCAAAATATATTTTTATTATTTGTTTTTCCTTCATTAGATAATTCCTATTTTTTTGTTTTAAAACTTGGTGGGATTCCTAATTTAATATAAAAGGATTCTATTTTCCTATTTTGTGAACTGATATGCCGGTCATACAATAATATATATGTAGTAAGATGTAATGCATTGAGCGAGCAAGAAATATAAATCTTACTAGATTCTTCAAAGCTAGCAACCTGTTCGTTTACATGAGAGAAGTTGCAACATTCATCCCTTTTGTTTTGGTATCATAAAAAATTGTTCGGTTGGGTTGAAGAATTGCATTGCCTCTCAAAGAATGGCACATGGACCAAAAAAAGGAAGAGAGGAAGAAAGAAAGAGGCAAAGAAAAATAGAGAGAGGAAAAATTGTTTATTCATTCATAATTATTCTCTCACAAACATTATATTATAAAATATTTAACGAATCTATACCTAAGAAAGCTATACAATATGAAAACAACAAACTTAATAACTAACCTAAAGCTGAATTTTATAGGTTAATTGCTAAGACAAATAATAAGAAAACAGTAAAAATAAAATTTAAAACCGTACTAGAACCACATTCAACATCTCCAAGCAATAGTGAAATTTACTTTTAAACAATTGCCTTTGTTAACATGTTTAAATGATTACCAGTTTTAACCATTAAAAAAAAATAATTACCAGTTCTTCGTCACCGCATCCCTAATGAAATGAAATTTTACATCCCCATGCTTTGTTCTTCCATAATAAGCAAGATTTTGTACAAACACACATCATCTTGACGGTCACAATAAATCAACAATGTATGTGAAAAATATTGATTGAGCCAGCTCACACATCATCGCTTTCATCCAAAAAGGCTTCGATCATAACTTCAAACACAACAACATATTGAAATTTTGCAGTAGAGAGAGCCACTACTGATTGCAAACAAGATCTTCAACTGACTATGTTTCTAAAAAAATTAATTACAAAACTAGTCAATAACTTTCTTTTAAAAATCCACATTTGCGGCCAAATAAGAATCAACATACAGTTCAATTATCTCTTCATGTGAAATTACACGAGATCTCAATCCCAATTCATATATTANTTTTGCAGTAGAGAGAGCCACTACTGATTGCAAACAAGATCTTCAACTGACTATGTTTCTAAAAAAAATAATCACAAAATTAGTCAATAACTTTCTTTTAAAAATCCAAATTTGCGGCCAAATAAGAATCAACATACCCTTCAATTATCTCTTCGTGTGAAATTACATGAGATCTCAATCCCAAATCATATATTCTGCACAAATCCTATACAAGTAATTTTATTATGCCACAATTATTCTGATCTGAATCAATCACCTAGCTGTACTGAGATTGTGCTCAAATTAGGTATACTAAATCACATCCATAATGCTCGAAACTGCATTTCAGTTACTTGCTCCAAACTACATTTCAGTTACTTGTNAAACAGTACAGTATCTTCTGAATGATCCATGAAGAAGAAACTCTACATATAGCACTACCAAAGATGCAAACTAACATAGAAAGTTTAATAACTCGTAACATTGTTTCTCTGGTCTATGTCAATGGAAAAGTTAATGAAAGCTTAGGAATGGTTTGCATTGAATTTTAACAAAAAAGAACAGTTTATTGTGAGCTTGCAGGCATTGAGTTTGCTTCAATAAGTGCTTTCATGGCTTCTGCAGTCTGATCTTAGATCTACGGTCTATTTCTCAACCTTGCTTTGCTTCGACAATGGAGTTTCGTCCTCGAGTGTTCTACAACTCTTCTTCCAAGTTCCGAAAGAGCGAATTTCAAGATGATCAAGTTGAGAACCTGCAATGTTTATGAAATTGGAGCCATCCAGGTGTGCAATGAAGCTGAGCTCACTAAGTTTCTACAATGCTTAGAAATCGTCTTCCTACAGAAACCTGCAGGCAAATCAGATAAATCAGGAAAACAACTAAAAAATAAATTAAGGAAAAAATAAAATGCAATTAAGAACCTTCAAACAATGATATTGCTATCAGAAGACAGCATGAAGGAGCTGTAAAGAGTAAACAGTACTCGATGGGAGGTTTGAAGGGAAGGCATGCATTAATGGATGCTATATAAAGCTCCACAGTCTCCTTTGAATGTGATTAGAAGCAATTTATGTCATGGCTCTCTTCTTGTTGTCCACTCTTCGAGAAATTCAATGATGTCTAAGATAACTTCATTGGGCTCGCACATCCTCGTGGCGCAGCCCACATAATCGTGCACCTGCTTGGCCGATAGTTCACATGTTTGTTTGGCTCGCTTGTAATTCGCATGCTCGTTGGGATATTTCAGAAATCAAGCGGCATAATAAATTAGCCTAAATCACTAACAGCTTAACCATTGAACACACTGTAGTTAATAACTTTGAGCACCACCTAATCAAACTTACAACTAGAAGTACACACATTTATATAGATTGACACCTTCACCAAATTAGCGCACACTAGATGGCATAATAGGCACACCCTTAGGCATCCTAGGACTAGGGTGTTGTCTGGAGCGGTCGCCGCCACCGTCAATTGTTTGGGTTGGCGGCGCACCTGTGGCAGAAATAAAAAATTGAGATGTAGATTTGGGGCATGTGGTNCTTGCTCTCTGTTTAAGGTGCCTTGCATTGAAACTATACACTATTAAGGCGCCTAACAATGAAACTATGATTAAAATTTCTTAAATGCCCTGTTCCTTCAAATATCTCCTGTAAAATCAGACAATGAACCGCTTAGAAAACAATACCTTTGATCTTGTGAATGTTCGCAAATTATCATTTAAGATCAACCTTCCAATAAAAGAAACACCACTAATCCTCCCACTTGAACGTTGGCAAATCATCATTCAAGAACAATCTTCCAATAAAACAGCAAATCTNTCTTGTGAATGTTCGCAAGTTATCATTTAAGATCAACCTTCCAATAAAAGAAACACCACTAATCCTCCCACTCGAACGTTGGCAAATCATCATTCAAGAACAATCTTCCAATAAAACAGCAAATCCAAACCGAGTTTTTCTTCGCAGCAATTTCACAAGCCAAAAAACATAACAGCCGTGCATCATTTCTAAATTTGCAACCAATTTCTCGAAATTTGTTGCTTAAACCANGCAATTTCACAAGCCAAAAAACATAACAGCCGTGCATCATTTCTAAATTTGCAACCAATTTCTCGAAATTTGCAGTTTAAACCGAGAAAACCCTTTTCCAAAAAGCCTAGAGATTAATAAAGAAAAAAAATAGTTAAATACACACATTCCAATCCATCTCTTCAGAGATAAAACATAAACTTAAAAAACCAGATGATTGAAAGGGATTGCGAAACCCTCCCAGATCCAACAACCACTTCAAAAAAGCAGACGCTCAAGAGGAAGGTTAGGTTTCGAACCGTGATGAGCGTATATGTAGGCTGTCCTCCATGAATAGATGTGATCTCCGGGCTTCAGCTCCTCCCTAGAGATCATGTTCGAGAACACCCCCATTGTCTCTTTCCTCTCCTCCTCCCGGTAGCGATTCCCAAAGTCGACGACAAGAAGAGAAGAGGGAGGTCGCTTAACCTCGACGGGAAGACTTAATGTGTAAGTTACATGTCATATATTATGCAGATTAAACTATATAAAATGTGTAATATTTTTATACATGAACTCTGAATGTATTAATATTTTTCTCATTAGCAAAGGCTAAAAGTATTTTTATATCATTATAATATAATCAAATAATATTTAAGATAGACATAATTTAATCATTCAAGATAAAATTAAAATATATATTAAATAAAATTCTCAATAAAGCTGACGCACATATTTTAAATGATATGATCGAGCACATAATCTACCAAAAAAATAATTATTTAACCACCAAAAAATTATTTGTATTATTTTTTTAAGCATAATATGTATCATTATACAAATTTAATTGCACATGTTTATATAACTTAATTTTTATAATTATTACATCTATTTTATATTTATTTAATATATAACATATAATTTATTATTATATGATTTTGATTTGTCCGTGAATTAATACACTTAAAAAAAAAAGAAAAAAAAAGAAGAGAGATGATATTGTGAACAATGTGTATTATGACTTATATTGGGTGTTTCGAATCATACCTTTAATAGGATCTATTGGTGAATTTAACATAAATCAGTCAAATACTTAAAAAAAAAAGAAAACAAAAGTTAAATCCTACAATTAAATCTAATTCTCTATCATTTCATCTTTCATTCGACTTAAATTCAAATCTACTAAATTCGACTGCTATGCGAATTTATGGGATTTATTAAACGCGCCGCATCCTCATTTAAGTAGATCTATATTCTTGATACATCTCCATCTAGAGCAAATCTCCATCATCCGACATAAATCTGGAAGCATGACATAGATCTCGAGACACTTTTTTAGCAAGAAATAATAGAACCTCAATAAAGTCTTCTCTAGAATTCTGATTTTATCAAACTTACTGTCAAACTGACCAGCTGGACAAGAAGAGCCCAATGCTACTAAAATTAGTTCAATCCAAGTCAAATCAAACTCATATTAAGTCATTAAGCCACACTTGCAAGTTTGCAGACATATTTAGAAGGTTAAACGAATGTCGAATCTCGCATGCCTATAGTCTAATTGAGGATCTTGACAAAACAAATCCAACTAGCTCAAGATTGCTCAATTCTGACATCGTTACGACACTAAAATGTCCACCAAATGTAGTCAAATTGAATTGAGCTCTCCGGACAATGCGATCAAAGTGGTTCATATTTCTGCATTAATTGCACCCAGAACACTATAAACAGAGTCTCACCACTCTCATGAGAAGGGGTTGGAGGCTTGAGAAATAACTTAAGACTTTGAGAAGAAGTTGAAATCCAGTAGCACCCCTGTCGCTGTTGATCACCATTCGCAGTCATCGACCACCGCCGACCGTCGTCCACCATCCATCGCCTCCAACCTTCATTGACACCCACCGAGTGATCGATCACCGCCAACAGCCCCCGATCGCTGTTGACCGTTGTCGACCACCTTGGACAACTACACCACCTTTAAGCACTACTGTCGTTGTCAACCACCAGTGACAATTATCGATCACTGACCACTGTCGATCGCCACCAATCATCGTCGACCACCACCAACCGGAAACCGCTAGTCGATGTTGTAACTCGAAAAACTTAGTAACCCTTTCCCGTATGTGGGACAAGGAGTCTCTATAATTATCAATCTATAGTGAATTTTTATATCTGGGCCAGACCCCGTGATTTTTTCCCTTTACCGATTTTCCATGTAAAACTTTCGGTGTCATTACTTATTGTTTTCTTTAACCTGCATATGTGTTGAATTCTCGTGTAACACTAAGACGATAATCCATTACTTAAATTTTCTACTACGCATCGGTTCTTATTGTATAGCTTGATATTACATGACATCCATGTTCTTATAGTTTTGATGTATCATAATTTTCATTTGAAGCCTTATTTCTTTTAATTTCAATTCATATTTTACTTCGAAGTTTAATGGTTTTGAGTTTTACATAATTTATTAATAGTTTAGGTTTTGAACTTTATATGCAATTTAATATTAAAATCGTTACATCGCCATATAAATAATAGTTTTAATAATGTAAACCTTAATTTCGTTTCTAGAATACGAAATATTTTTCTTAAAAATAAAGATTTCAGTGGTATGAATGTAAATATTATCATTTTGAGGGCTTTAGCAAATTGTGTTTGACCACTATAAAGATACTAGCTTTTTAATATGAAATGTTGACATAAAATCTCATAAGTTTTTTACACTAATAAAATCTTTAATTCATATTTGGAAGATTTACATACATATCACTCAATTCTTATGTATTTACATATCTAACAACACCTAAACTTCAATTTTTACATGTATGACAACATACCTATGAGTGAAAAACATGTATTTCGCCTCCTCAAAACTAAAATAGAAATACTTTTGATGTGATATGAAAATTTTGGGTTGTATAAATGTAAAAGTGAAAAATTTAGATGTTAGATATGTAAATACATAAGAATTGCATAGCATGCATGTAAATGCCCCTAAATATGTTGATCAAATTAATAGAACATTGATAATTTCATCCAACCCAAGCTCACTTTGGCCAAAACAAAGATTGATTTCAAATTAAAATTCCTTAAAATTTCTTCATTTTTCCTTCACAATCTATTCATCCAAACGAGAACTAAAGAAACAAAACTCATATCTGAAGACAAACAGTACAGTATCTTCTGAATGATCCATGAAGAAGAAACTCTACATATAGCACCACCAAAGATGCAAACTGACATAGAAAGTTTAATGACTCGTACCATTCTTTCTCTGGTCTCTGTCAATGGAAAAGTTAATGAAAGCTTAGGAATGGTTTGCATTGAATTTTAACAAAAAAGAACAGTTTATTCTGAGCTTGCAGGCATTGAGTTTGCTTCAATAATTGCTTTCATGACTTCTGCAGTCTGATCTTAGATCTGCAGTCTATTTCTCAACCTTGCTTTGCTTCGACAATGGAGTTTCGTCCTCGAGTGTTCTACAACTCTTGTTTCAAGTTCTGAAAGAGCGGAGGGTCAGAATGATTTCAAGATGATCAAGTTGAGAACCTGCAATGTTTATGAAATTGGAGCCATCCAGGTGTGCAATGAAGCTGAGCTCACTAAGTTTCTACAATGCTTAGAAATCGTCTTCCTACAGAAACCTGCAGGCAAATCAGATAAATCAGGAAAACAACTAAAAAATAAATTAAGGAAAAAATAAAATGCAATTAAGGACCTTCAAACATTGATATTGCTACAGAAGACAGCATGAAGGAGCTGTAAAGAGTAAACAGTAGCGATGGGAGTTTTGAAGGGAAAGCATGCATTAATGGATGCTATATAAAGCTCCACAGTTTCCTTTGAATGTGATTAGAAGCCATTTATGTCATGGCTCTCTTCTTGTTGTCCACTCTTCAAGAAATTCAATGATGTCTAAGATGACTTCATTGGGCTCGCACGTCCTCGTGGCGCAGCCCACATAATCGTGCACCTGCTTGCCCGATAGTTCACACGTTGGTTGGCTTGCTTGTAATTCGCATGCTCGTTGGGATATTTCAGAAATCAAGCGACATAATAAATTAGCCTAAATCACTAACAGCTTAACCATTGAACACACTGTAGTTAATAAATTTGAGCATCACCTAATCAAACTTATAACTAGAAGTACACACATTTAATTAGATTGGCACCTTCAACAAATTAGCGCACACTAGATGGCATAATAGGCACACCCTTAGGCATTCTAGGACTAGGGTGTTGTCTGGGGCGGTCGCCGCCACCGTCAATTGTTTGGGTAGGCGGCGCACCTGTGGCAGAAAAAAAAAATTGAAATGTAGATTTGGGGCATGTGGCCTCTTCCCTCGCTCCGTAGAGGGTTGCATTTCACAGTTATAATTTATTCCCGGTTTTACCACTCCATTATTTTGAATATGACATGCCATTAATGCAATAAACCTTCCTAGGATATCATGGTTCCTGTTTTGATTTCTTCTATGTGCAACTATGGTTTATTTTCTCTGGCGAAATCTTCGAATTTGCTCATTCACTACAGGTGAGATACTTGAACCCATATTTCTCTCTCACTATCTCTCTACTGGTGAGCTTACTTTCTCTCTATAGCTATTATTAACTTGTGAATTTTTCGAATTTCTGAATTTCATTTCTTTAGTTAAGTATGTGTTAATTCTGAAATGGTTAGCTTACATATACAATATGTATTGAAGGACAACATGTTCTTCATTTAAAAAACAATTGTTGCATAGTTGAACTGTCCAAACAGACACAGCTTCACCCACGACAGCTTTTATGCAACAGTTTTTTTTGTAGTTGTTGCACAGCTACTTTTTCAAACAGTTTCAGCAGCCCCAAACAGATCATAGGTATGCTTGAACCACCTTTTGTTATATGATGTGATGGTGTGCTATTTATTGCGATAAAATTTTTATTGTGATGTGATGTTGTGGGCACCTACATTGAGTGGTTGGGATAAAGATATTTTCTTACAGATGATTACGCCTAAAATGGGGCAACTAAAAATAATTATAAATATAACTATTTTGCTTGCAGGTGTAGCTATGATATTTTAAACCCAAGAAGACATGGTCAAAAGGATATAACTTGCCACGGATCTATGTCAGGCCATGTGTGATATGTTTGTTTGTATTTTAACTACTACTAACATCTATTTTGGAAGAGTGGCTTTGCAATTTTTTGGTTTTAAACAAGTATTTTTTAGTCTAAGAAAGCAATGTAGGTATGTGGGCCATTTCAGAAATCAAGAGGCCAAACAATGATTTTAAGGAAGGCGTTCAAAACTTTACACTCAAAGATCATTTTTGTATAGTTCTAAGACTTGGATGTATATATAGCAGAGCCCAAATACCTTACTTGTTTTTAGGGATGTAATGTGAATTCAGTCATTGTCAACTTTTGTTTTATTATTATGGTTGTTTATTTAATACTTCGATTATTTATTTAGTGTATTGTTTTATAAATGCATTTTCTTTTATTCACTTATGTGTGCATGATTTGAATCTGCGTCTACATTAGACTTTTAAGATGTTAATTTTTTTACTTTCAAAATTAAACAACTAATTGACCTAAAAGAAATAGTTAAAAAAAAATTTCTTTAAAAATTAATTGCATGCCTCCCAAAGCCATTTTCTTAAAAAATAATTCATCTCTAGCCTCTTGGGTCGACCTTATATGTAAGGTCAACATTTGATTGACTTGTCTTTCTATAAGATAATTGTTTTTTTAAATCAATAAAAATCTCGGACTGGCACATATATATGCATAGATCAGTGAGTCAGCATGATGGATTTTTTTTTTTTTTTGTAACAAACTTAGAACTTGATAACTAAATAAAATTCGGCATATGTATATTAAGTTCGTTCAGGATCGAGCCCTCTCTACTCTAATAGTGAAGCTGCAAACCATGATTCCTATATACCACACCTACCATATCATGTATTTGCATAAATACTAGACATCATGATTTTATAGGATTAAGTGGATTTAACTAATAAACCTTTCCAAGAAAAATTATAAGTCTAAGTTGTAGGCAATTTTAGGCAGAAATAGGGCTAAATTATAAGTTTCATCATTTTGTTTCCATTTGTTCAAGTCACATGTCGTACTTGATTAATAATTTAGTCCCTCTTTAGATCAAGATTTTAAATTAACATTGTTCTTACAATATTTCAATTCTCATTGTAGGGCAAGCTCCCATTCTTCAAGAGATTGTAAGGTTTGCATATCTACGTCACTCAATCATGTCACCTCACATGTTTACCTATTATGTATGCTATGTCTACTTGTGTTGATCCTTATGTGCTTGATCGTATTATAAATAATATATTGAGTAGCCAATTGAGCTTGCTTATTGGAATTTATAACATTTCTTATAAAGCCAAATACGTGTTGAATTCCAAAATAAAATAAATAAACATCATTAATCGAGAGTGTATTTGGGCTCCTCGTTTAAGAACTTATTAATCATGGCATCTTGTGCCCATACGAAACTTAAACATCCAAAATAAAATGAACCTTAGACATGAATAGTGGAAACTTTGATTCAAATATATTTGCCTTTCGAGTCCATAGGAAAAATCTCTTTCTATCCTTTGGGGTACTACTATCTCCCTTCTATGAAGTGCTCCAATGATAAACATATTACTAACTAGTCTGCCTTCTATTGAGTCTCAGGTTGGAATGTAAAAGCCTACCACCACTTCTATTCCTCGAGATAGTGCGATCTAATCCATTGTACTCTTCTCGTTTCTTTGGTTCCATGAGACTCAATCGAAGGCCCATAATAGTTCCCCCTCTCACATCTCTAAAAAGGCCAAATAAATTCTTTGAGCACTTTATATATCTTCGATAAGTTGCTGTCCCGTACTTTCATGGCAGCTTTTTTTCTATTCTTATCATTAAAATTCATAATTATTTTATCATTCTCATATTATCTTTTATAATCTCAATTAAAGAAAAGTAATTGACAAGCACTCTAAAGTTTGCAACATCTACCATTTAAAGATCAATACTCATTCTATCTAGCTTCCATTATTACGCAATATTAATAGCACTTCTGACCAAATCATCCTCCTCCTAATAAATAAAGGGATTTTTTTTCTATCTCATCTCTCTCCAAGTTTGACTATCATGCAAAAGAGTTGGGTAAACACTACTTTTAGTTCTTTCATTCTTCTACCACTATTCATCAAGCTCTTCCTTTTGGGTTAGTCTATTTAAGTATTTGGGTGCTAGTTCTTCCTTACTCACCTGAAATTTTATAATTTTGTGAAATTTATTAATGATTACTTTTGGGTTACTGATAATTACTTACTCAAATACCAATCAAAAGTTTTTTACATTTTGTAAATCTTCTATCAAAAAATAAAAGTTATTTTCTTACCTTAATAAAAATCTTTGTGCACTGATAATACTTTAAAATTGATGTAATCTCAATTTTGCATCATTAGCTCTAACAAGAGTATTATTTATAAAATTTCTAGTCCCCATATAACCTAACAAAATAGCGTGGTTGAATGCAAAAAAAAAAAATTATATTTTCAATCAGTAAGCAAATTAATCTTTTGGACAAACACCCTTCATTAATTACGGAGATGCAATCTTAACTACCTGCTATCTCATAATTCCCATCAACCTATTCCCTCATCTCGTCTCAATATCTTTCACTAAGCTCAATCATTTAACTTTGCCAAACTATTTTTACCATTTGATTGTACTTGCTTTTTGTGTTTTTTGCTTGCAAAAATAAATTTTTCCTCATGAGGTTCTATTATGATAGTAGGTTAACCATAAATATTACGCATAACCCATATATCATGACCATATAAAACATATTAAAATTGATAGACATTTTACGAAGGAAAAGCTTAATGTGATAGAATTTTTACTTCATTCATAACTACTATTGAACAATTTATTGAAGCCCATCAAATGATTATCAAAGATAGTCTTTTAGAAATTATCAGATAAGATGTGGAATGAATAACATTTACTCACTCTCTTACGTTGGATCCACGGTCACCAAGACTTCCATCATCTTCCCTCCCTCTTTCGCTATCACACCATTCATCCGTAGGATCCCTCTACATCATCCATGGGATTGCTACTATTCCTGAAATCATGGACTACTATCATTATTATTATGCTTACTAATAAATCCATGAACTATTCGNCAAACAGACCATAGGTATGCTAGAACCACCTTTTGTTTTCATGGTATGATATGATGAGATGGTGTGCTATTTATTGCGATAAAATTTTTATTGTGATGTGATGTTGTGGGCACCAACATTGAGTGGTTGGGATAAAGATATTTTCTTACAGATGATTACGCCTAAAATGGGGCAACTAAAAATAATTATAAATATAACTATTTTGCTTGCAGGTGTAGCTATGATCTTTTAAACCCAAGAAGACATGGTCAACAGGATATAACTTGGCACGGATCTATGTCAGGCCATGTGTGATATGCTCGTTTGTATTTTAACAACTACTAACATCTATTTTGTAAGAGTGGCTTTGCAACTTTTTGGTTTTGAACAAGTATTTTTAAGTCTAAGAAAGCAATGTAGGTATGTGGGCCATTTCAGAAATCAAGAGGCCAAACAATGATTTTAAGGAAGGCGTTCAAAACTTTACACTCCAACATCATTTTTGCATAGTTCTAAGACTTGGATGTATATATGGCAGAGCCCAAATACCTCAATTTTTTTTTAGTNATGTGGCCCATTTCAGAAATCAAGAGGCCAAACAATGATTTTAAGGAAGGCGTTCAAAACTTTACACTCCAAGATCATTTTTGCATAGTTCTAAGACTTAGATGTATATATGGCAGAGCCCAAATACCTCACTTTTTTTAGTGATGTAATGTGAATTCAGTCACTGTCAACTTTTGTTTTATTATTATGGTTGTTTATTTAATACTTTGATTATTTATTTTGTGTATTGTTTTATAAATGCATTTTCTTTTATTCACTTATGTGTGCATGATTTGAATCTGCGTCTACATTAGACTTTTAAGATGTTAATNAAATGCATTTTCTTTTATTCACTTATGTGTGCATGATTTGAATCTGCGTCTACATTAGACTTTTAAGATGTTGATTTTTTTACTTTCAAAATTAAACAACTAATTGACCTAAAAGAAATAGTTAAAAAAGAATTTCTTTAAAAATTAATTGCATGCATCCCAAAGTCATTTTATTAAAAAATAATTCATCTCTAGCCTCTTCGGTGGACCTTATATGTAAGGTCAACATTTGATTGACTTGTCTTTCTATAAGATAATTGTTTTTTTAAATCAATAAAAATCTGGGACTGGCACATATATATGCATAGATCAGTGAGTCAGCATGATGGATTTCTTTTCTTTTGTTTTTTGTAACTAACTTAAAACTTGATAACTAAATAAAATTCGGCATATGTATAGNATTGTTTTTTTAAATCAATAAAAATCTCGGACTGGCACATATATATGCATAGATCAGTGAGTCAGCATGATGATTTTTTTTTTTTTTAATTTTTTGGTAACTAACTTAGAAATTGATAACTAAATAAAATTCGGCATATGTATATTAAGTTCATTCAGGGTCGAGCCCTCTCTACTCTAATAGTGAGGCTGCAAACCATGATTCCTATATATCACACCTACCATATCATGTATTTGCATAAATACTAGACATCATGATTTTATAGGATTAAGTGGATTTAACTACTAATCCTTTCTAAGAAAAATTATAAGTATAAGTTGTAGGCAATTTTAGGCAGAAATAGGGCTAAATTACNCCTGCCATATCATGTATTTGCATAAATACTAGACATCATGATTTTATAGGATTAAGTGGATTTAACTAATAATCCTTTCCAAGAAAAATTACAAGTCTAAGTTGTAGGCAATTTTAGGCAGAAATAAGGCTAAATTATAAGTTTCATCATTTTGTTTCCATTTGTTCAAGTCACATGTCGTACTTGATTAATAATTTAGTCCCACTTTAGATCAAGATTTTAAATTAACATTGTTCTTACAATATTTCAATTCTCATTGTAGGACAAGCTCCCATTCTTCAAGAGATTGTAAGGTTTGCATATCTACGTCACTCAATCATGTCACCTCACATGTTTACCTATTATGTATGCTATGTCTACTTGTGTTGATCCTTATGTGCTTGATCGTATTATAAATAATATATTGAGTAGCCAATTGAGCTTGTTTATTGGAATTTATAACATTTCTTATAAAACCAAATACGTGTCGAATTCCAAAATAAAATAAATAAACATCATTAATCGAGAGTGTATTTGGGCTCCTCATCTAAGAACTTATTAATCATCGCATCTTGTGCCCATACGAAACTTAAACATCCAAAATAAAATGAGCCTTAGACATGAATAGTGGAAACTTTGATTCAATTATATTTGCCTTTCGAGTCCATAGGAAAAATCTTTTTCTATCCTTTGGGGTACTACTATCTCCCATCTATGAAGTGCTCTAATGATAAACATATTACTAACTAGTCTGCCTTCTATTACCACCACTTCTATTCCTCGAGATAGTGCGATCTAATCCATTGTACTCTTCTCCTTTCTCTGGGTCCATGAGACCCAATCGAAGGCCCATAATAGTTCCCCCTCTCACATCTCTAAAAAGGGCAAATAAATTCTTTGAGCACTTTATATCTCTTCGATAAGTTGCTATCCCATACTTTCATGGCAGCTTTTTATCTATTCTTATCATTAAAATTCATAATTATTTTATCATTCTCATATTATCTTTTATAATCTCAATTCAAGAAAAGTAATTGACAAGCACTCTAAAGTTTGCAACATCTACCATTTAAAGATCAATATTCATTCTATCTAGATTCCATTATTACTCGATATTAATAGCACTTCTGACCAAATCATCCTCCTAATAAATAAAGGGATTTTTTTTTCTATCTCATCTCTCTCCAAGTTTGACTATCATGCAAAAGAGTTGGGTAAATACTACTTTTAGTTCTTTCATTCTTCTACCACTATTCATCAAGCTCTTCCATTTGGGTTAGTCTATTTAAGTATTTGGGTGCTAGTTCTTCCTTACTCACCTGAAATTTTATAATTTTGTGAAATTTATTAATGATTACTTTTGGGTTACTGATAATTACTTACTCAAATACCAATCAAAAGTTTTTTAAGTTTTGTAAATCTTCTATCAAAAAATAAAAGTTATCTTTTTACCTTAATAAAAATCTTTGTGCACTGATAATACTTTAAAACTGATATAATCTCAATTTTGCATCATTAGCTCTACCAAGAGTATTATTTATAAAATTTCTAGTACCCATATAACCTAACAAAATAGCGTGGTTGAATGAAAAAAAAAAATTATATTTTTCACGCAGTAAGCAAATTAATCTTTCGGACAAATACCCTTCATTAATTACAGAGATGCAATCTTAATTACCTGCTATCTCATAATTCCCATCAACCTATCCACTCATCTCGTCTCAATATCTTTCACTAAGCTCAATAATTTAACTTTGCCAAACTATTTTTACCATTTGATTGTATTTGCTTTTTGTGTTTTTTGCTCGCACAAATAATTTTTTCTNACCAACATTACTAGCAAAACTTTATTATATGAATAATTTAAACCTATTAAAGTTGATTATCATATCATCCAAAATGTTGTGCTTTCAAAGAAGATCGATACTCCTCATGTTCCCAGTTCAAAACAAATTGTTGATGCCCTTTCTCCAAGCTCTGGTTATCTACCTTTTGCTCATTTATGTAGCAAGTTGGAGTTAATAGATATACATGTAGCATGATATAGTAACACTCTATATTAGAAGAACAATGTAAGCTATTTTTGGCGAGTATTGCTTTTAGTCCCCTATTATGAATAAGGGGATATCTATTTAATAAGACACAAAATTTCCTCCTCAAACAACTAAAAAAGTGCAAGTATACTGCATAAAACATAAATTTTGCTAATATTATGAAAACTGCATTTTGCATAAGCATATTAGCAAATTAACGAAAGTGCTCAAAATGAAAGAAAATCTCCACTGCCAATGATACTTACCAGGTGATTTGATAACACCATGAAACTAGTCTTTGTTGGTGACGTTTAAGGCCTCAGAGCCACTTTCAGCCTCTTTAATGCAAGCAGCACTTTGCCTCTTAAGACGTTCTTTAGCTTCCTGCAAGGCCTTGCTTACTGTCTCATCTCCAGACATTTCAAGAACCAATACCTTGTAATCTTCTATAGATGCCTCCCACTGCTCCAACTGATACAAGATTCCAAATTTAATAACCTTCAGCCTCAACCTTAACAAGTATGGGTGTAAACGAGCCAACCTTGAGCGAGCCCAATGCTTGTTCGTGTTTAGCTTGTTCGACAATTTATGTTGTTTGAAATAGACACGTGCTCGAAAAAACTCATAAATAACATGTTTGCGTTCAGCTCAATTCAAAATTGTTTGATCATTTCAGCTCGTGTTTAGTTCAAAATTTGCTTGATGGTTTAAAAAATAATAAAATCTTACATTTTTTTAATACCGAACAAAAAATCAATATAGAAATATAGAAATATTATTGTTTATTAATTATTAATTAATTCAAGCCAAGATGAGCCGAATAAAATTGAACAATTCGTGTTCGGCTCGTTTACAAATAGAGCTAAAAAAAAACTGTTCTTGCTCGACACGCTTGCTTAACAAATAACTCAAACATGAGCTACTTAGCAAGCCAAACAAGAGTGGTTTATGAATAACGAACTTTTCTGACAGACTTATTACCAATATGGCGGAAAAAAACACATCCTCCTCACCTTGGCGTTACAGTCGGCTCTCCTCAGGCGTGCCTTACTATACTTCGGGCGCAAATTAAGAGCGACATTGCAGTCTTCAATGGCCTTCTGCCATTGGCCTAACTTAGATCTGCAAGCAGCACGATTGCAGAGTAGGACTGCATTCTGAGGGTCATGGTTAAGGCCATTCCCGTAGGCAAGGCAAGCCTCCACAAATTTGCAGGCCTTGAAGAGATTATTACCCATCAACCGAGCCGATGCAATAGATCGAGCCTTACGAGCAATGGCAGCGATTTCCCTGCTTCCAGGATGTATACGTGCCGCCATTTGTGCTTGTGAAACAGCATTTTCGAATTTTCCCACAGCCATATCAACCTGTGCTCTTACTGAAAGGTAATATGCGTTGCTGGGGGCGCCAAAGAACTTGGTTGAAGCATCAGTGTCAAATTCAGGTGCATCAAGCATTGATTCCTCCGCATTGTCCATCTTGAAGAGCATCAAAAAGGCCTCAGCTTGGTAGGCGAATATCTGCGAAAGGAAAAGGTAAAAAAAAAATCTTTAAAGTCAGTTGGTTTGCATGAAATTTTAGTAGGAAAAAAAAACAGATTAATCCTAATTTTCATAATTGATGTATATTTACAAAGATGTGGTAGAATAAAAATGGCTTGTGATTTCTGAAACATGGCATGTTGGTTTAATGCATTTTTATTTTGAACAATGTTTAAATGATGTGTTTTCAAACTTTAAGTTGTATTCTACGCTTATATATTAATATTTATGCAGCCAGACTTTCACTCTGAGGATGATACGTTATTTTATATTTTATATGGCAAAGATATGAAACTTAATTGCAAGAGATACAACTATGGTGGATAAAATATTCACAGAGGAAAAAATAGTTTCATGCCGTAGATTTCTACAAAGGTTTCACATACACATAAATAAGTTCAAAGAAATACACAAAAGACAGCATTTTTTATGTGAAAAACAAGGAAAGGGGAAAAACTATGAGGCAACGTTGAAAAAAATTTAAGAGTGTTGAGAAATAAAAAGAGAGTCAGTTTCGAATACATAAATATTAACACAATATATTTGACTTGAATCATGAGAAACATTTCCTATGGTGGCAGTAATATAAGGGCCAAAGTTCGGATATAGAGATTGAATGTCAAACGACAGTTGACAACAAACTTTGTTCTCATGATAAGATGGGAGAATGGGAAGATGATCGTTGCACCTCGACGGCTGGTGAATGCCATTTGTCAATTGTTGGCAAGCGCCGACGATGTTTGACTTGTTATGACGGCGGCTGAGCGACTGCAGACTGACATCTCACTTCTCCAAATAAAAGGGGGATTGAGATGGGCTTCGTATGTTAGTGTCTTACAAACAATGATAGGCAATTAAAGATGTACATATCAATCTATGGCCGGCGTCAAACGACAGACAATGTCACATGTCATTGTTGGTCAATAACTAATGTCAGGTGATTGAGGCGCTTGTGCCAATCAAAGTAGGCAAAGTTATGGAATACTCTATAAAGCATAAATTTCTCTCTCTTCTTTGAATGTGCAGAAACAAAGTGTATTAGCAAAGTATATTTACATGCATACCACCAAATTCCCATGTATTTACATATCTAACGCCTAAATTTACTTATTACATTTATACTGCCCAAACCTTTCTTATCACATCAAAAACAAACTATTTTAACTAATTTTCAAAAGTGAAATATACTTTATGACGCATAAGCAAGGTGGCATATAAAAATTGAAGTTTTGGTGTTAAATATAATTACATGGGAATTGAGTTCCATGAATGTAAATCTACTTTAAAAGTAAATTCTCTTAACAGGTCNAAAAACTTGAATTATGGAGTTTAACTTTATAGTCTAAAGGCTTTCGTTTAAGTAGATCTAAAACTGAATATAGGAAATAAAAATTTAGTAATAGCAGATCTAGTGGCGAAATTGTAACAATGGCTGATCAAGTCATTAAAAGAAGCAAAAGTTTTATATATCTCAGGTCTATCGTTCAAATTGATGTCGACATAGATGGGGATGTTATTAATAGAATTCAAGTTGGATGGTTGAAGTGGAGGAACGAATCGAGCCTATTGTGTAATAAAAAAGCAGTACTTAAACTTCAAAAAAAAATTTATAAAATGGTGAGACTTGCAAAACTTTATGTAGTAGAATGTTCGCCTGTAAAAGAGAGGAATAAAATTAAAGTGTTGTTGAGATAAAAATGCTCGGGTGCATGAATGGTTTTACACAAAGATACAAAATGTGAAACAAATATAACCGTGAAAGTGTTGGAGACGCTCCAATGATAGACAAGATTAGAGAGTCGTCTCAGATGATTTGGTCGGATTAAATGACCATCTAATGATCTGATTATGAGAGTAGATGTTTTAGATTCAACTTATGTTACGAAAGGTTGAATTATAGAGTAAATCGAAAACAAAATACATTGAATGTAATTTTAGTAATAATAGATGTAGTGGCGATGTTGTAACAATGGTTGATTAAGTTATTAAAAGAAGTGAACATTTTAGATATCTCGAGTCTATTCTACAAATTGATGGTGATATGGATGGGGAATGTTATTAGTAGATGGTTGGAGTGGAGGAATGCAAGGGCCCTATTATTTGATAGAAAAGTGCAGCTTAAATTTTTTTAAAAAATTTATAAGATGGTGGTGAAACCCGCAATGCTTTATGGAGCGGAATATTGGTCTGTAAAAGAGAAGCTTGAATTTAAGTTAAGTGTTACTGAGATAGAATGCTCAGGTGGATGAGTGGTTTTACACAAAGAAATAGAATGAGAAACAAACATATTCGTGAAAGGGTTGGAGTAGCTCTAATGGTAAACAAGATTAGAGTGAGTAGTCTTATAGATGATTCAGTCACNATGGGATTTAGTGTGATTGGGGGAGACGAGGGCGGCGGAGGGTTGGTTGGGAATAGGCAATTGGGCATTGGATTTGTAAATTTTGCCATTGGAGGAGATGGGTGGGGGGATTGGGTTGATAGCAGAAACGGGGACCGGATGGCGACGGAAGCAGGAGTTGTAGAGAAGTACNGTAGATCAAGCTGTCGAGTTCGGAAGATATGCTGACGATTTGAGGCCGCGAGACAGGGGCGGCTATGGTTAACTTGGACTGGCCGGCGATTTGGGATTTAGTGTGATTGGAGGAGACGAGGGCGGCGGAGGGTTGGTTGGGAATAGGCAATCGGGCATTGGATTTGTAAATTTTGCCATTGGAGGAGCTAGGTGGGGGGATCGGGTTGATAGGAGAAACGGGGACTGGATGGCGACGGAAGCAGGAGTTGTAGAGAAGTAGAAGGCAGCAGCCGGAAGGCTTCTTCTCATCGTCCTCCATTCTTCCGGCTGACGCTAGGATCAGCGCTGTGGATTAGAAGCTATGAAGGATCGGGGAAGAAGGGAAGAAATGGTTTGGTTTTTTTCGCCGGGCATTGAAAGGGACGAAATTGGGAGAGGAAAGAAAAAAACAACAACTTTTTTGCTTCTTCTTNAGGGAAGAAATGGTTTGGTTTTCTTCGCCGGGCATTGAAAGGGACGAAATTGGGAGAGGAAAGGAAAAAAAAAACGACTTTTTTTCTTCTTCTTTCAGATTCAGAGTTAGAAAGCACGGATTTTTATTGTAGCCATCATTTTGAATCAACGAAAGAAAGCCGATACATAAGAGAGAAAGAGAGGAGGGGGACAGAGAAGGGGTGGGGTGGCGGGAGACGCGGACGCGGGAGAGACGAGGATTTGTTAAATATAGCAAAGAGAGGGTGTACTAACAATTATTTTTAAAAAAGTAAGCTGAGTTATTCTATGGGTTTTTTTAGGAAATTTAAAATTATTTTAAGTACATAGAAACGTTTGAGAAATCAAATAAAAGTCTAAATAATTTAATAATTCTAAAATGTCTTATAATCAAAATATAATTAAGAATTTTGGATCTTAATATTTCTTTTTAATT
Organism: Phalaenopsis hybrid cultivar; assembly: GCA_002079205.1. Taxonomy (NCBI): domain Eukaryota; kingdom Viridiplantae; phylum Streptophyta; class Magnoliopsida; order Asparagales; family Orchidaceae; genus Phalaenopsis; species Phalaenopsis hybrid cultivar. Next base: position 264,325 of record JXCR01010923.1, on the reverse strand, counting down.
TTTTGTTGCAATATATAGTGCTGAATTCATATTTATTCATAGGCACTTGAGATGAGAATGAGGGAGAAATGCATTTGCTCGAGAAAAATCTACCATCACGGGTGTGGAGATTTATTAGGTCGCAGTGTTGTGGCTGTTACAGTGTCACGAATGCGGTACTATAGCAGCTACAGTACCGCGGTCCTTTAATATTCCATCTTATTTCCTATTTCTATCCAATTCCAATTCATTTATATTCTATTGCTTGCCTTTTGTATACCCATTTCTATTTATATTTCTTTCTAATTCCAATTCCTCACTATTTATTGCTTAACTTTTCTACCATATTTCACTTCTATCACAATTTCAAATTCCTTTCTATTCTTTGTGCTAGGATCCTTTATATTATGTTGTGTTTGCCTGGGGTGGAGAGATTTTTGATGATTGTTGATTTTAGTTGCTACCTACGAGGCATTCTTCCCATGCGGGGTAGTAACCAACGAAGAGAATGTGCTCCAGCTATAACTTGTCCGAGGTGGTGATCGTCACCAGCAACCGTCAATGTATGCTTTGACTGTAGCTCGACAATGACGAGAAATTTATCCTTCTGCAGCACCTCTGGCTCTGTTTCTAGCAACCACAAAAGCATCTTCTCTGTTGTCATCTAAGTCTCCAGTCCCCTTCAAATAGCCAGAAGTCGCCTTCCAGTCACCACAAAGGCCTCCAAACCCTTACTAATTGTCGTCCAGACCTCCGACCACCTCACAACAACTTTATAGGCCCCTTTCACCGTCTTCATGTTGTTGGCTGCCCCTACTTGCCACCTTCCAGCAAGCCATCATCCCTCAATCTCTACTCCATAAGGCCACCAACCTCCTCCACCGACTAGAAAGACTGTCAGGCATGCTCCCCTACTTCCAACCCTTCCAGTAATTACAGTAGCCCGTCTCCACCCTTTCAACAATTTTCGCAGCCAACTCTACCAGATCCAATCAATAATAATTCCTTTCCAACCCATCTTACTGTTGATGCATTCACCAAACCCATCTTTTACCTGTTGTCTAGCCGCTACCCACCCCGCTACAACATCGCCTTATGGTGCATTTTATATTTGTTATCATTTATTTCATATTCTAAAGAGTCTTGTCTGTAACCATTTTAATTCAGTAATAACAACTGTGTTTTTTTCCTGATGGTTTGGGCTTTCTTTGACATAATTTGGTATCAGAGTTGGCCCAACCTCAGTCCCATCCTTGGGTTCTCTAGCTTTCACACCTATCCAAGCCACCCCCACCAAAATTTTTCTGTCATAAAAGTTTTGACGAATGAGGTCGAAGCTCCCTCAATCCTGGGAGATTGACGTGCAGAAGCTTACCAAGCCACGGTATTGTAGATGCTACGATCTCTCAAACACGGCATTATAGTTGTTACAATATTGCGGTCCAGCTTGTCCCTCCCCCTACTCATTTCCTATTCCATCAGCATTCCTATTTCTATCCAATTCTAAATCTTTATTAATCTAGCTTGTCGTTTCTATCCCGTTTTCTATTTCTATTTCTTTCCAATTCCAATTCTGCTTTATTTATTACCTACATTTTCTACCACATTCCACTATTATCTCAATTTCAAATTCCTTCATTTTTCTCTGTGTTGGGATACTTTATATTATATTGTGTTTGCATGGGGAGGATAGGTTTTTTATGATAGTTGATTTCAGTTGTTGTCTTTGAGACGTTCTTCCGCTCCAGGGTCTACACTCGATGACAAGAATGTGCTCCGGTTGTAAGTCGTTCGAGGTGTGACCGTCTATAAGGGTCTGGGTGGTGCTCCAGTTGTAGCTTGACCATGAAGAGATATTTATCCTTCAGCAACCCCTCCGACCCTACTTCTAACAACCGCAAACCATCTTATGTGATGTTGTCCATAACTCCAACCCCTTCTAACAACAACAAGCCACCACACAAACCTTCATGCCTTTCATGGCTGCCACCCAGAACTTCGACCACCTTCTAGAAGTTGTACAAGCCCCTTTTGTTGCTCTTCCTGCTATTGGCCTCCCCTTCCTACCACCTTCCAGCAGCCTGCCATCCCTCCAGCTCTACTCCAAAAGGCAGTTGTCCTCCTCCACCTACCAGACAGACTGCCAGACATCTCCCCCTTTTAGTCAGTGTAGTTGTCACTTGCCTCCAACCCTTCAAGTCACTGCAGCAGCTCGTCCCCAAACCTTTAAACATTAACACAATGCCGCTACCCACCCCCCTACGCCATCGCCTTATGATGCATTTTATGTTGCCTATTTTGTGTTCGCAAGAGTCTAATTTGTAACATTCTGAATTCAATAATAATAATTGTGCTTCTTTCGTGATGGATATGACTAAAAAAATAATAATAAGAAAATCAAAATATATTGAAGTACATAAAATACAAAGTTGTTCTGGCGCATCATATAGTCGTACAAATTGAAGAGCTCAAAGTCAAATTTGTGAGCGTGCGGACTACCAATAACTTGGTTGCCAATTGTGCCTGAGCTAGTTATTGGATGAGCACTTCAATTTTCTTAACCAAGCTGCGAGTAATGAGTGTACAAATCATATTGTCAAATGTTGTAGCATTTTTGGCTTGGTTTTGTCAAGCATCTATTTAATTGAATCCGACCTGATTTCATTTGTGTTTTGCCCGTGTCATAATAGTTCGTGCTTAAATCCACCAAGTATTTGGATGTACATATAAAATCAATCATGTATTTATTAAATTTTATTATTTTTTTTAGCAACTAGTTTTTCAGTTTTCTTTAATTATTTTTAGTTTTTTATATTTACAAATTATCATGTGTCTTTTTTTAAACTATTTATATAAAATTAATTTTTTTATACTTTACTTCAAAAGAATGATAATTATATATATTAGAGTTTAGGGTTTAGGGTTTAGGGGAGTTATTACTTGTTAATTGTAGTAGAATCACATATATTGCTTATGTTTCTCAGTCTTGTTCTTTCTACTTCAATTATGATGTTGCAGTTGTTACAGACTTAAGTTATTGTTTATCATGAAATTATTATCTGCCTTAATTTATTGTTGCATATTTGAATACTTCTGAAATTATAATATTTTCCTTTTCTTGCATTTTAAGAACCTGCATGCGAATTTATGTCACATCAAATTACATACTTCCCATATATTGTAACCAAGTAAGAAGTTTGATATGCTTGTGTGTGAAATATGTAGGTCAATGGAACCTTTTGGGATTCGATAGACCCACAGAGTGACTACTCCACAAGAAATCGTAGGATTTCCTTGGGTTGGTATTTGCCCTTCTTGGTTTCAGGGTGTCTGTTNTATATATATATATATTTTAATTTTAGTGAATTATAAACTTCTACCATTTGAATATCATATGTCAAAATTTTAAAGGGAGCTTTGTGTCACCTCCCAGAAGAGCTCTTTTGGGAGGTGATAAGTGGTATTCGAGCAGATTACTGTCTGTCAGGTGTGTGAACTCTCCATGGTCCAGTGAGACCCTCAGTGGAGCCGATCCGTGACGAGGGCGTCACGTGATTGGGTGGAAGAGAATGTCACAGACAAATAGTCCGACATCGGCTAGGTGTATAGCTGAAAAACAGTATTTAAGTCATGGGTTGCCCACCACCCACAATGACTCTTTTGGGAGGTGACATTTGACCTTATATGCTTCGTAATAATAATATTTCAATTACCTTTCAAAGTCCCTTCTATTTTTCATTGTTTTTAAGGAATATTTCTTTGAATTCATTTCAGTTTATAGTGGAGAGAGAATCTCTTATGTTGATCCATCTTATGAGAACCAAAAATTCTTTTCTTTTCTTCGTTACTCATTGCTTTAACGACTTCCTAAATCGTGTCCCTTTTATTTTTCTTCTTCCCTTGTTTACCGCCTCCCACTACTATTTAGAGTGGGTTGAGCACGTGAAATATTTGCGTACATAAGATGTACGCAGCGCTGCGCACATCAGAGGTTATTCTGGGGGTACAGGGGAGTTATATCCGGGTTATACCGGAGGTTACAAGGGGGTATAACCCAGATATAACCCCATTGTACTCCCTGAATAACCCCTGATGTACGCAGCGCTGCGTACATCTTATGTACGCAAATATTTCTCTTGGGATAGGGCACCAAACACCATTGTCTCTCTCTTAACTACATCCACCGGTTTCCCTCTGCCTCTCTTCTTCTCCCGCTCACCATTGTCGCGTTCCTTTTCTTCTTCTCGATTTCTTTGAGTTCAATTTGAAATGTTTGAAATATTCGAATTATTCAAATTGTTTGAATTGCTCGAAATCTTTCAAATTTGTTTGTATTGCTTGAATTGTTAAAATTATAATAAATTTAAATATTAATTCTCAAATTACAAATAAATAAATAAATAATATCCCCCTTTTTAAAAAAATATTATTTATTCAATTATATTATTACAAATTGTTAAAAACAAGTTAAAAATGAAATATACATTTCAAGTTTCAAACTCCAATTCTTAAAGTATGAGAAATTTTTAGAGTATATAATTATTTTTAAAATATGATACATTTTTTATATGTAATTATTTTAAATTATTTTATATTTCGAACAATAACAACTCGAACACGATCGAACATACAACTTTTCGTGCTTGGTTCATTTATAAACTGAACAAAAAAAAATTGTTAGTGTTCGTCTCGCTTCTTTATCAAAAGAATCGAATATGAACTCACTGTCTAGAAGAACACGAACTGTTTGCGAACAACGAACTTTACTATCATGCTTGGAGCTTGTCAAGAAAGCAATGGAGGGATCCTGCCACTTTCTCTTATTGTTTACTGATTATCCCTATCGCTCCTCGACTTAATCCCGTAAATCTATCTTCCTGAATTTAAGGCAAGCAGGGGAGCAACGAAAATTATTAACCCATAGGATTTGAAGTTATCATTTTTATTTTAGTCTTTAGGTTTTAGTAAATTAAGTATAATTAAATCCATACTTTCTCTTTTTTAGATAATAATAATAATAATAATAATAATAATATTATTATTATTATTATTAATATGTCGATTAGGTTATACCTAAAATAAACTTAAAATGTAAAATTAAGTATGTGTTATTTTCTAATTGGTATATGTTACCAGCAAAACCGTTGAATTCGTAGAAGTGTCATGTTTGCCGCCTCGAGGTAAGTAATGATTTGTTATTAGAGGATGAACGTACCCTTATTAATTAGAGGAGTTATTACTTTTTAATTTTAGTAGAATCACATATATTGCTTATGTTTCTCAGTCTTGTTCTTTCTACTTCAATTATGATGTTGCACTTGTTACAGACTTAAGTTATTATTTATCATGAAATTATTAGCTGCCTTAATTTATTGTTGCATATTTGAATACTTCTGAAATTATAGTATTTTCTTTTCTTGCATTTTAAGAACCTGCATGTGAATTTATGTCATATCAAATTACATACTTCGCATATATTGTAACCAAGTAAACAATTTGATATGCTTGTGTGTGAAATATGTAGGTCGGTGGAACATTTTGGGATTCAACAGACCCATAAAGTGACTACTCTACAAGAAATCGCAGGATTTCCTTGGGTTGTATTTGACCTTCCATGTTTTCAANTAATAGTTCGTGCTTAAATCCACCAAGTATTTGGATGTACATATAAAATCAATCATGTATTTATTAAATTTTTTTTTTTTTAGCAACTAGTTTTTCAGTTTTCTTTAATTATTTTTAGTATTTTATATTTACAAATTATCATGTGTCTTTTTTTAAAACTATTTATATAAAATTAAATTTTTTATACTTTACTTCAAAAGAATAATAATTATATATATTAGAGTTTAGGGTTTAGGGTTTAGGGGAGTTATTACTTGTTAATTGTAGTAGAATCACATATATTGCTTATGTTTCCCAGTCTTGTTCTTTTTACTTCAATTATGATGTTGCACTTGTTACAGGCTTAAGTTATTGTTTATCATGAAATTATTATCTGCCTTAATTTATTGTTGCATATTTGAATACTTCTGAAATTATAGTATTTTCCTTTTCTTGCATTTTAAGAACCTACATGTGAACTAATGTCACATCAAATTACATACTTCCCATACATTGTAACCAAGTAAGCAGTTTGATATGCTTGTGTGTGAAATATGTAGGTCGGTGGAACCTTTTGGGATTCGACAGACCCACAGAGTGACTATACAAGAAATCGCAGGATTTCCTCGGGTTGAAATTTGACATTTCTGGTTTAAGGGTGTCTGTTAAAGTCAATTATATATAAATACAAAAAAAAAAGTTGAATAATAAGAAACTTCTTTGAAAAATATTGCATGTTTTCTCATGTTATATTTGATGTTAACAACTTTCTTGTTGTTTTACAATGTTATATATATAGACACACACGCGCGTAGTGATCTTCCTCATTTGTTCCCCATGCCACATACCTCATTTCCCTTGTTTATAATTTAATAAACAATTGTTACTTATTGAGACTTTTAGATATTTTTTGCACAACATATTTTATTCAGCCATTAATAAGACTTATCTCTACCAGAACATACTTTTCTCTTTAATGTCCAAATTTTAACATTTTTCCTTAGCATTTATTTTAGCTATTACATTTTTATTTTTCTTGAGCCCGAATAGTTGTCCATGTTACCATTATTATTTTTATTTAGCTAATTTTATATTTTCAGTCCAATTATATAATAAACTTTTCAATATTTATAAAATTTGTTTCCTCTAAGTCATTCTTTGATAATACAATATACATTCAATTAATTTCATCATACCCTCCATTTTCAGGTTGTACCACATTCTGGACCAGGTGTGTGACGTACTTTCCCTCATGTTAATCTACCTTTAAAATTCAACAATCTTCCAAAGCCAAAAATCATAAAAACAAACTTAATATGATAATATGAGATTAAGACATAAGTTTGTATGAACCTAGATTAAACAAACTTTGAACAAGAAATTAAGTTTGAATAAAATTGAAATTGGTTGTGAACCTAAGATTTAATCACTGGTTTCAAAATTGAGATTATAAAAATAGATTTGAAGAGAGCTTCAAATCTTATTTACATATCTAATTCCCAGACATTCATATTTACATTCACAACACTTGGGTATGATAAATTTATGCATGAAAAATATATATTTCAAATTTAAAAATAGAAGCTAGTGACATTTTTAACATGATAACAAATATTTGAGCGTTGTGCATGTAAATTGTTAATATGTAAATACATAAAAATTGTGTGGTATGCATGTAACTCGGGATTGTCGCTAATATCATCAACATGTTAATAGTCACTCAATAATACTCCAACGCTCCACCATTTTCTGATATCCAATATGATGGTGTGAAAAGCCACCATCGTCTTCCGCCTGCAGTGTTCCATTCAGTAAGCAAAGAACCTATACAGAAATTGAAAAACGCAACTTCAAAGAGAACAGCATGCTTGTCTTTATTTAGACAGAAATTAGAAGTTGAGGCTGGAAATGGTAACCATACAGCCACGAAATCATTCTGCAGCAGCCGAGTCGTCGGAGGTGGGAGTGGATGAATTGTCATTCCCATAAGAGGGAAGGAACGAATATGCGAGCAGAGAAGCTCCGGCGGCGATGGAGAAGCCAACACAACTCCAGATCCACTTGCGCATTCGCTTCCTCCTCAGCCGCCGTTTACGAGCTATATCTGCACAAGCAACAGAATGAGTGATGAATCTGAAACATGTTACCATATTTTTAGTCTAGGAAGAAAAAGAGGAAATGACTTGGATTCATAAATTTGCATTGACATAGATACCACAAAATTCTTATACATTTACATATCTAACATCTCAACTTTCATATTTACATGCACAATACAGGANTTTGCATTGACATAGATACCACAAAATTCTTATACATTTACATATCTAACATCTCAACTTTCATATTTACATCCACAATACAGGAGTTCAAACGACCATTTGGTAAGCATGAAGACAAAAATGGCCATCATAACAAAAACTCAAAAGTGAGATGGGTATTTCTCGCCCAAATAACTGAATTTGGAAGTCGATTTAGCCCAAAAATGATATGTAATGCGCTGAATATGTCAACTTAGATTTGTAAAGGGCAAAAGTACCATAACATCCTCAATAATTTTGTTATCCCATATTTTAATCATGAGATTAGTATTGATACTAAGATTTTTAATGTTACAAGTGTTTATGCTTGTTAAGCAGGTTTGGATATATGTTCAAACAAAATTTTGTAAATAGTAGAATAATTAATACAAATGATACCTATTGAAAGAAAAATTTTTTATTAAATGAGATTTAAATGAACATGTTAGTAAAATGATAATAGATTTTAAAAGTATTCATGGCAACAATAATTTTAGATTGACTAATGAAGCAGATAGAACTTTAGCTTTTGATTTTGTTTTTATTAATATTTTATTTAAAAAAATATATGAACATATGAACATATCATCAGTTATAAGAATAGATCTAATAAAACACAAATTGATCATTTTCTTATGAGAAAAATAGATTATCGAGATTGTAAGAATTATGAAATTAATTCAAGTAAAAACTTAAGTACATAACATCGACTATTGGTTTTGGATTTTAAGATAAAAGAACTAAAAATGAAAAGTAAAGCAAAATATTATCATAAAATTAGATAAAAAAACATAAGAGACAAAAATAAAATTATTTTTGTTACAAAATTTCAATATCTTATTTAATATGTTTATGAAGAAGTTAATATTATGTGAGATAAGACAATGAGTACTATTAAACAAGCAACAAAAGATGTACTTGGAGAACAAAAAAAAATCTTATGAATAAAAATTGTTTGTGGTGGAATAATAATATGCAAAAAAAGATGAAGAAAAAAGAAATTTTGTTATAAAAATTGGTTTAAATATAAAAGCTTGAAAAATTGTAAAAATCTAAGATGAACTGTGGGACAATTTAATTTGTAATGTTAAGAATTATACCNAATTTTGTTATCCCATATTTTAATCATGAGATTATTATTGATACTAAGATTTTTAATGTTATAAGTGTTTATGCTTGTTAAATAGATTTGGATGTATGTTCAAACAAAATTTTGTAAATAATAGAATAATTAATACAAATGATACATGTTGAAAGAAAAAATTTGATTAAATGAGCTTTAAATGAGCATGTTAGTAGAATGATAAAAGATTTTAAAAGTATTTATGGTAACAATGATTTTAGATTGACTAATGAAGCAGATAGAATTTACTTTAGTTTTTTATTTTGTTATTATTAATATTTTATTTAAAAAAAACATATGAACATATGAACATATCATCAGTTATAAGAATAGATCTAATAAAAAACAAATTGATCATTTTCTTATGAGAAAAATAGATTATCGGATTGTAAGAATTATGAAATTAATTCAACTAAAAACTTAAGTACGTAAAATCGACTATTGGTTTTGGATTATAAGATGAAGGAACTAAAGATGAAAAGTAAAGCAAAATAGTATCATAAAATTAGATAAAAGAACATAAGAGACAAAAATAAAATTATTTTTGTTACTAAATTTCAATATATTATTTAAGATGTTTATGAAGAATTTAATATTATGTGAGATAAGGTAATGAGTACTATTAAACAAGCTACAAAATGTGTAATTGGAGAATTAAAAAAAAAATCTTATGAATAAAAATTGGTGGTGGTGGAATAATAATATGAAAAAAAGATGAAGAAATAAGAAATTTTGTTATAAAAATTGGTTTACATATAAAATCTTGAAATTTTGTAAAAATCTAAGATGAATTGTGGGAGAATTTAATTTGTAATGNAAGTGTGAAAAAATATTAAAATCTTATAATATTATTTAAAAAACTAAAAATATATCTGATGAGTGGAAAAAGTGTCTATTAGTTCATATTTTTAAGAATAAAGAAAACACACAAGAGTGCACCTTATAAGAGAATTGAGTTAATGTGTCATATATGAAAGTTATGAGAGACCGTACTTGAACATAGGTTATGACGTGATACGAAAAATTTCTCAAAATCAGTTTGGATTCACACTGGTCAAATCTACTATGAAAGTTGTACATTTATTGAGAGGTTTGACGAAAAAGTATAGAGAGAATAAGAAGAATAAACATATGATTCATGTTGATTTAGAAAAAAAATATATGATAAAGTTTTAAGAGTAAATTAGAGAGTTTTAGAAATAAAATGTGTCGATATTGCTCATATTGATGTCATTAAAATATGTATATTAGAGTTGTTACTTGGGTTCGAACATAAGGAGGATATAACAAGTATTTCTCTATATTTCGGTTGGGTTACATTATGGAACGACTTTAAACTTGTATCTTTTTTAATTTAGTTATGAATGCTCTAACTAAATATTTACCAGAAGATATACATTGGTGTATGTTTTTCAATGATGATATATTTCTTGTGGATAAGACTAGAGAGAGATCAAGAAAAACTTGAATTATGGAGTTTAACTTTATAGTCTAAAGGCTTTCGTTTAAGTAAATCTAAAACCGAATATATAAAATAAAAATTTAGTAATAGCAGATCTAGTGGCGAAATTGTAACAATGGTTGATCAAGTTATTAAAAGAAGCAAAAGTTTTATATATCTCAGGTCTATCATTCAAATTGATGTCGACATAGATGGGGATGTTATTAATAGAATTCAAGTTGGATGGTTGAAGTGGAGGAACGAATCAAGCCTATTGTGTAATAAAAAAGCAGCACTTAAACCTAAAAAAGAAAAATTATAAAATGGTGAGACTTGCAAAACTTTATGTAGTAGAATGTTCGCCTGTAAAAGAGAGGAATAAAATTAAATTGTTGTTGAGATAAAAATGCTCGGGTGCATGAATGGTTTTACACAAAGATACAGAATGTGAAACAAATATAACCGTGAAAGTGTTGGAGACGCTCCAATGGTAGACAAGATTAGAGAGTCGTCTCAGATGATTTGGTCACATTAAACAACCATCTAATGATCTGATTATGAGAGTAGATGTTTTAGATTCGACTTATGTTACGAAAGGTTGAATTATGGAGTAAATCGAAAACAAAATACATTGAATGTAATTTTAGTAATAATAGATCTAGTGGCGATGTTGTAACAATGGTTGATTAAGTTGATAAAAGAAGTGAACATTTTAGATATCTCGAGCCTATTCTACAAATTGATGGTGACATGGATGGGGAATGTTATTAGTAGATGGTTAAAGTGGAGGAATGCAAAGGCCCTATTATTTGATAGAAAAGTGCAGCTTAAATTTAAAGAAAAATTTTATAAGATGGTGGTGAAACCCGCAATGCTTTATGGAGCGGAATATTGGTCTGTAAAAGAGAAGCATGAAATTAAGTTAAGTGTTACTGAGATAGAACGCTCAGGTGGATGAGTGGTTTTACACAAAGAAACAAAATGAGAAACAAACATATTCGTGAAAGAGTTGGAGTAGCTCTAATGGTAAACAAGATTAGAGTGAGTAGTCTTGTAGATGATTCAGTCAAATTAAACGTCGACCATTTGATGAACTCGTTACGAGAGCAGATGTTTTAGATTTGACTTGTGCTAAGAAAGGTAGACGTAAACCTAACAAACCTGAGCACGCTGTACAAAAAAGATCTTAATTTATTAGAATAAAATGAAAATATGGAGAAAAATGATTCATGTAACTGACCCCACTTAGTGGGATAAAGGCTTGTTGTTATTTTTGTTGTTGTATATTTTAATCATGCGATCAAATGGTAAAAATTTTGCAAAAGCATTTTTCACTCATTTTAATGGAAGAAAATTCTTTATTCATTTCTAAAACAAATCAATCTTAACAATATCATAATATCCTCTCTTTTTTTATCTTTCTATTAAATATGGAGTCAAATTTCTTACTATTCAAAAGTCATAAATTATAGCTACCACAAAATCATAAATGGAGACTACCACAAAGTTTTAAATGGAGATTACTATAAAAATCTACAGAATAAGTTACAAAAATCTCCCATAGTTGTTGATCATTAATATTGGANACTCATTTTAATGGAAGAAAATTCTTTATTCATTTCTAAAACAAATCAATCTTAACAATATCATAATATCCTGTCTTTGTTTTATCTTTCTATTAAATATGGAGTCAAATTTCGTACTATTCAAAAGTCATAAATTATAGCTACCACAAAATCATAAATGGAGACTCCACAAAGTTTTAAATGGAGATTACTATAAAAATCTACAGAATAAGTTACAAAAATCTTCCATAGTTGTTGATCATTAATATTGGGAGGTAAACACTTCATTATAGAAAGTCATGTAATCCCGTTTATAAAGCATCCTATAATCATAAGCAAAACAAAAAAAAGAGAGAGAGAGAGAGAAGAAAGAGAGAAAGGATAAGAGAACACAGTTATAGCAGTAGAAAAAAGAAGCACGATCAGCCATCATCTTCACAATAAGGGATCTTGTTCATTTTCAATTAATAGCAAAAACAAAGCGATATCCTTATCTTTATCAAACGAAGTAAACTTTTTATGTATGCATTTCTCAATTAATAGCAAAAACAAAGCGATATCCTTATCTTTATCAAATGAAGTAAACTTTTTATGTATGCATTTCTTTTGAAGCTTAATAAATTTTGATCTTTATGCAGTTGTATATATAGGCGAATTTCATTGACCCTTGTAAACTTGTGTCTTGTATTTAAGATCTTCGGAGCTGTCATTCTCTAATCTTCATTTAATTTTTTTTTCAACTTTATAATTATCTTTGCAACTAGTACCAAAGCTTGGTTTTAAAATGCTTATAGATCCAAGCATGGAGGATATGAAGATCAAAATCAACAAATTTAATGGCCTGAACTTTTTAAATTCTGAAAAATGCACAAGATTATTTGTACCAAGGAGACCTCCATCAAACACTGCAGGGAATAAAGTCTCACTCAATCAATCAGAAATAATGGGAGTTAATGGACTGATACCAGAGTTAACCCAAATCACTTTAGGAAAATTAAATATTATTACCGAAAGCAAATAGATGGTTACAATCAGCACACTTGAAAGGAAAAAATACAACACACACAAACTACAACTTGAATTAGGGCGGATCCTGGGTGATGGTGGTGATGGTTAGAAGCTCAGAGAAGTGGCGGCAAGGTAGGGAGGGGGTATCCAGGCTGTGGATGAGGGGTGACGGTAATTATGGGCAGCTGCAACAGCAGGACAGCACGGGGCCGCAGTCTAAACAACAACAGGTTGCTGTGTGGGATGGCTGGACAACGGGAAAATAGCAAAGGAAAAGCTGTGGATGAGGGGTGGCGGCAGTCGCTGGACAGCGGGAAAATAGCAAAGGCAATGTGTTGCGTGCTGCGGCAGCGAAGGTGGCAGCAAGGAAGAGGGAGGAAAAGGTGATGGGGTGGCTGAAATTGCAGAAAACGGCAATTAGGGTGATATTGTGGGTGGCTACGAGGTACAACGACAAGGAACGATGTGAGGGATTGCAGAAGAGGATAGGAGGAAGATAATCACCACCTCGCGAGAGAGATAGAACCGAAGCACCATCCAATCCGTTTGATACAACCTTGAAGAGGGAAAAATGGTTGTCGATGGCTTCAGTAAAATAAAATAAACTGATCTAAATCGTAATACACACATATATAGGGAAAACTAAAAAGTACCAAGTATAATAAGAAAGTAAATGGGACTGTTTCGGCAANCCAAATCACTTTAGGAAAATTAAATATTATTACCGAAAGCAAATAGATGGTTACAATCAGCACACTTGAAAGAAAAAAATACAACACACACGACCTACAACTCGAGTTAGGGCGGATCCCGGGTGATGGTGGTGATGGTTAGAAGCTCAGAGAAGTGGCGGCAAGGTAGGGAGGGGGTATCCAGGCTGTGGATGAGGGGTGGCGGTAATTATGGGCAGCTGCAACAGCAGGACAGCACGGGGCCGCAGTCTAAACAACAACAGGTTGCTGTTTGGGATGGCTGGACAGCGGGAAAATAACAAAAGGGAAAGCTGTGGATGAGGGGTGGCAGCAGTTATGGGCAGCTGCAACAGCAGGACAGCACGAGGCGGCAGTCGCTGGACAGCGGGAAAATAGCAAAGGCAATGTGTTGCGTGCTGCGGCAGCGAAGGTGGCAGCAAGGAAGAGGGTGGAAAAGGTGACGGGGTGGCTGAAATTGCAGAAAACGGCAATTAGGGTGATATTGTGGGTGGCTACAACGAGGTACAGCGACAAGGAACGATGCGAGGGATTGCAGAAGAGGATAGGAGGAAGATAATCACCACCTCGCGAGAGAGATACAACCGAAGCACCATCCAATCCGTTTGATACAACCTTGAAGAGGGAAAAATGGTTGTCGATGGCTTCAGTAAAATAAAATAAACTAATCTAAATCGTAATACACACATATATAGGGAAAACTAAAAAGTACCAAATATAATAAGAAAGTAAACGGGACTGTTTCGGCAGACCGACTCCCTCTCCCGTCTCCCGCTATTTGTTTTCCCGCATTACTATAGCAGCTATAGTGTCGCAAAAAAGCATGGTAAAAGCTCCCGCTTCAATCTCCCGAGGTTGGGGGGAGTTTTGACTTCATTCATCAAAGTTTTTGGCTCCTCGTAGCACGAAGACATGTCAGCCAAGTTGAAGGTAGCAGAGATATTGTAGTCCCATGGTAGGTCAATAAACTGGTGCTGTTGTTCCAACTCACATTTGGTAGAATAGTTATCCTTCATCTTTTGACACAACCTGAGCTGACACTACAGATAGACGAGTAGTTTGATGAACCAGGTATCAAGCCATCTCATTTATAAAGTGCTTCTTTCACTCCTCGTATTTAGTGAAATGTAGCTGATAAACCAGTATGTGATGAAAAATAAACTCTGGGGTGAAATATGTGGCAAGCTACACTCGTCTCACCAGCAACTACCATGAGATATATCTTTTTCACTGATAGGACCTAAATCTCATTGAAGAATTTTCTTTCCTATCAAGTTCTTAATACACATTTCAAAGCTGAGGTTCATATCGCATGTCTGGACAACTGTTAATGAGTATCATGTTGAAATGAATCTAACATCTAAATAACTCCATGTAATCTTCATGAAATTGCCCAACCATTTTTGACGTGTTGGACAACCCTCAGTAGGGGTAACTCAGGAATAAGTCAATAGATCTCTGAATGGTCTGAATTTCTCGAATCTTGGGTTGGCATGCCTCTAATGACAGTTCCTCAAACTCAAGACTGCTTTGGACACTCACCGCAAAATCGGTTGGACTCTCTCCCACGAGCTCAACTGGAACTATGGGCCTCTTTTCCTCCTCAGCTGGAAGCTGATCATCCTACTTTGTATCCTCATCTTCAGTGTCTACTATGTTGTTATTCCAAATTTTCAAGAACGTCATGCTCAGTGAAATAGATCATCCCCCGAATTGTGCAGTTGATTCAACGTGTCCAAATTTGTGGCACTTGCAAAACTTTTTAGATTGGATGAACTTAGGGATGCAGATTGACTCCACCTGTTCTCTACTCTGACTCGGTCTTTTCTCTAATGAGGTCAGCTTGGATGTTCTCCTTGGTGTAATTTGGTTATAAGATCATCAAATTGAACACTGCCAGTAAGATAGGGTAGCCACTTAGTGATGTAGTCTGTTCATTATTGAAGCTAGGGTTAGAATTTTCAGTCTATAATAAGCTGGTAGGAGCTAACGTTGTATCTCACGCTTCATCCTCAGATTCTCCCATTCTTCATATGTTGGCTCTTCTCACGGCCTCCTCTGATACTGGATTCCATGGCGACCTGACCGATCTTTTGCATCACTAAAGTACTCTCGATGGCAGAGGTTCAAATTCTCATCTCTGGCTCCAATTCGACTCTCCCGATCTCAGTCGAGGGTAGTCTCCTCTGGGTTTCATCCTCAATGCTTGCAAGCCTCAACTAAAGCCGACGAATCTCCCTTTGTATCTCTTCCTAAGTAGGCTCAGGCGTGTATCTCTGTAATGACATGGCTATGGTTTAGAGTTGGGAGGTGAAAGAGGGTGTAGTAGACTAATCGATGGTGTCGAGAATTTGATTTGGGGTTGCTGATGTTGAAAATCAACATATGAGAATTAAGGCTAGGTTTAAATGTGGCTAAGGTTTGGGAATAGGAAAGAAAAAATTTTGTTGGAGGGGATAAGACGAATGCTAGGAAACGCAAGGATAAACTAAGGTTGTTCTAGTTTTGATACCAAATGATACAGGAGTTAACCCAAACCATTTTCAAAAAAATCAAATAAAATTACCAGAAGCAAATAGACAGTTATAATCAAAACACCTGAAAGAAAAAATACATTACACATGACTTAAAACTAGCATTAGAGCAGACCCGTGGTGTGGTGGTGACAGTTAGGAGACTCGAAGAGGTGGCGGCAAGCTAGAGGGAGTTTTCAGACTGTAGATGAGGCGTGGCAGCAGTTATGGGCAGCTGGAACAACAGGACAACACGGGGTGGTAGTCTAAACAGCAGCAAGTTGTTGTTTGGGGCGGATGGATAGCAGGAAAAGGGCAAAGGGAAGACGTTGCGGGCTGTGAAAGTGAAGGTGGAGGGCTGTGACAGCGATGACAATGAGGACAAGGGAGGAGAAGACAATGGGAGCGGCTGGAACTGTGAAAAAAGTAA
This sequence comes from Phalaenopsis hybrid cultivar, assembly GCA_002079205.1. Taxonomy (NCBI): domain Eukaryota; kingdom Viridiplantae; phylum Streptophyta; class Magnoliopsida; order Asparagales; family Orchidaceae; genus Phalaenopsis; species Phalaenopsis hybrid cultivar. The sequence continues at coordinate 247,652 of JXCR01010923.1, read as the reverse complement.
TGGGGATGTTGTGGTGGGTGGCTGCAGCAAGGTATGGCGACAAGGAGTGATGTGGGAAGATGCAAAATATGATAGGAAGAAGATAATTACCACATCGGGAGAGGGATACAACCCAAGCACCACCCAATCCGTTGGATACAACCCTTGAAGGGAGAAGAATGACTGTCCTAAACACAACACACGAAAAAAACTACAAATCGAAACCCTAGTACACACATAAATAGGGATGAACTAAAAAAAAAACCCAAGCATAATAGGAAAGAAAGTTAAGAAAAAAATAACGGGACTGCTTCGGCGGCCCTCCCCTATTGTTTGTTTTCCAACGGTACTGTAACAGCTGCAGTGCCATGAGAAAACTGTGCGGTAAAAGCTCCAACGTCATGGACAGACAAGCTCTAGGGGTCATTTGCCTATCCCTCCAGATGAACATCACATTCAATATCTTCAACAATAACAACAAGAGCCATGAAGGCACTTTCTGACATGCGCTCATTGTCATGCAGGTTTTTAAATCCCAGGATGACAACTTCTATCACCAATCACGTGAATAAATTTAACTCAATAGCAGGCAGTTGAACTTTGTAAACATCAAGTTTGGCAGTGAAATATATGCTTTAAGAATGCTCTCACATTGCCTACGAGCTGGGACATCATTATAACAATCATTAGTATTTCCTAAGGATCAACTATGACGAAGCTCAGTGGTGTTAGAGATTTTATACGTAGTGAGAATATGAGATGATTTGAAAAATGTGAAAATATATCATTTCCTACTTAAAATAATGATATTAAAAAGAAGTTAAAGGAAGAATCACATAAAAATCTCATAAAAAGAACTCTTAATCAAATCACAGCAGGATCGAGCCTCAACATCGCCCAAGTGTATGCTAGCATTATTGTAAATATGGCAAATCAAGAAAAGGATGCAAAAAAAAAAAAAGGAGGGTGCATGAAGACTAGAAGCCTAAAAAAAAAGGTAATAACTGTCGTCATTACGGAAGTTAGACTTGGGCCATTTTTTCATTTGGCCTCTAACAAAAATCTAATGACAAAATTATTGCACTGGCAATTATGATAAAAACCAACAACAAACCCTTGAAAGTTATGAGCATTGGAGATATGATAATCAAGATAGTAAATGACAACATTTAGTACCTAAACAAAGTAGGCATACCTCTCACTTAAAGAGAAATCTAATCTACAACGAGTAGCAAGCTTCATGAAGATGACATGCCTCGTAGTTACTCTAATACACGCACTATTCACACCACCACCAACATTGGAACAGTAAAAACGACCACCAATAGAAAGATATAAGCAAATGAAACTAGAGCCAAAAATTAAGTGCCTAAAATGCAATAATGGATGGACTATAATTCTGGCGAATTCAAAAATTAACGCCCTATTCATGAGATTTATATGGAGAGAATGATCCCAGGAACACAATTAAATGAAGTGGTTGAGATGATAAAAAAAAATTCCAACAAACGTACAAGGAGCTTAATATTGCATGCAGAACTTCTGAAGGCCTTTCGAGAAAATTTAATAAAAACAACATATATAATCAATAGAGAATCAACACTTCACTCAACTTTAGGATTCCCAAAGAAACATGGATAAGAAAGGAGGAATGCTTACCAGATTTGAAAATTTTTATTTGTCCATCATATGTTTATGTTGATCAAATGATCAAAGATAAAGTTGACTCAAAATCCAATAAGTCATTTGCATTTGATATTATGGAGACGAGCTTAGAAGCATAGGTTAGGATGGTGAAAATAAAAACATCATGCATTCAATATAATGGAGATGAGCTTAGATACATAATCTAGGATGGTGATGTTAATAAAATTAAGCGGGATTTACATGCCTACGACTCAAAATCTTTGTATTTGCATATAAATACCTAAAATTTACTATTTATCAGTATAGCACTAAATTATTCATACCCGTCAAATCAACACTAACCAAACATCATTTGGCGGACATAATCCTGAGCAAAAATTTATTACCCTCTCAAGCGTTGATCTCCTCGCTGTGTGCGAGGGTCGGGTAACCATGCGAGCTCCTTGAGCAAGATTTCAACTATTGCAAGGTCGAGGACTGCTGCCCATGTGGTTTAAGGCAATTGAATGAGCTAATCGAATAAGAATTCGAGTCTACAGCCAATGATGTTTGGGGCAATTAAGGAAGCAGCTCGAGCAAGGTTGCAACTGTTGCCAACAAGGTCGGTNTTTTATTTGTCCATCATATGTTTATGTTGATCAAATGATCAAAGATAAAGTTGACTCAAAATCCAATAAGTCTTTTGCATTTGATATTATGGAGACGAGCTTAGAAGCATAGGCTAGGATGGTGAAAATAAAAACATCATGCATTCAATATAATGGAGATGAGCTTAGATACATAATCTAGGATGGTGATGTTAATAAAATTAAGCGGGATTTACATACCTACGACTAAAAATCTTTGTATTTGCATATAAATACCTAAAATTTACTATTTATCATTATAGCACCTAAATTATTCATACCCGTCAAATCAACACTTACCAAACATCATTTGGCGGACATAATCCTGAGCAAAAATTTATTACCCTCTCGAGTGTTGATCTCCTCGCTGTGTACGAGGGTCGGGTAACCATGCGAGCTCCTTGAGCAAGATTTCAACTATTGCAAGGTCGAGGACTGCTGCCAATGTGGTTTAAGGCAATTGAATGAGCTAATCGAATAAGAATTCGAGTCTACAGCCAATGATGGTTGGGGCAATTAAGGAAGCAGCTCGAGCAAGGTTGCAACTGTTGCCAACAAGGTCAGGGAGATTAATCAGAGAGATGATGATGCCCTAAAGAAATAATTCATGCTTTTCTTCATTTCCTGTCATTCTATTCATCATCATGANAGAGAGATGATGATGCCCTAAAGAAATAATTCATGCTTTTCTTCATTTCCTGTCATTCTATTCATCATCATGGAAATGATGCTACTTGTAGGAGATAACATACCAACCTTTTCTCTATTTTTTCAAATAATTTGTGTTGTCCTCCTAAAAAATTTTTCAAGTGTCATTTAATTCTCCTTAAAAAGTTTTCATAACTATCATACTCGATGCACAATTTTTTATTAAGCTTAATTGAAACGAGACTAGTTTGTTCATGGCTATGATAAAAGCCAAAAATTCATCTAATGACCAGTCAATTCTCTGAATTTTCTATCTTTTGTCTAAATCAAAATTCCTAAATATAATGGCATAGCAACTTTCTGAATAATTACCCTCATTTTTTATGTTATTGAATCTTATATATGTCTTGAACCGATGGTGGGTCACAACTCCACATAAAATTATTTTTTTACTAAATCTAAACATAATTATGATGTCAGGGAATATTTATAAAATCATTATATATTAAATAAATAATGCTAGGTTGCCCTAAACTTCACCAGCAGTTGAAATCTTGCTCAGACGATTGCCCCAACCATCGCTCATAGTTGGAAGATCAAAGGNTTGCCCTAAACTTCACCAGCAATAGTCCACGACTTCGTAGCAGTTGAAATCTTGCTCAGACGATTGCCCCAACCATCGCTCATAGCTGGAAGATCAAAGCTTGAGAAGAAATGAACTTTCACATGAAATTATCGTCATTACGACGACATATGGTAGGTGTAGATTTGATGAGTATGATTAATTTAGGTGTTATAATAGAAAATAGTAACTGCTAGGTATTTAATATGTAAATACAAAGGTTTTGAGCGTTAGGTATGTAAATCCCCTTTAAAATTATAATGTTGCGTTGATTAAGATCTACTAGGGAATTAGAGATAAATACACAAATTACATCTATATATCCAGTGGCATCACTATTAGCAGTCACAACCTCAGAAGATAGTTGCACTATCAAACATAAAAGATGAGTATGTAGTCATCACTGAAGATAGCAAAGATATATATGTCCAGGGATTTTCTAAAAAAATTAAACCAATCGCAAGCATTGTCTAAAATTATGAAATAAGAAGCGAACCAAGTGACTTGAGGCAGCACTTTTTATATAAAAATGAAATAAAACTTATGCACTATTGTCCCAGGGCGAGCTCAAGTTGAGGAATGCCTTAAGGATTATTATTCATTAAAGGCTGTAACACTCTTTTGTGAAAATCACTGAATTATTCACTTAGAAAAAAAAATTAATCCCTGAACAAAGCATAAATAAGGCAACATCATATACAGAGCATTTTCTAAGTCAAAATCTTATATCTTGTCAAAATCAAAGAAGCACGAAACCCTATCGACTAGCTCAAAAAAATAATACTTGTTAAAAAAATTGAGGCTTTACAGACCTTTACAATTGATGATATGAGGTGCCACACAGGGAAGCATTTAAAGACAATCACTACACCAGCAAAATAAAAATTCAAACTCAAAATGAATAATTGTTAAGTGTGAAATTATATTTCTAATTATTCAAAATGATAGTCATCACAGACCTAAATGATGACTACCACAACGTTATAAATGATGGCTACTATAAAATCCTAAATGAAGGCTATCATAGAACTCTAAAATGCATGTTATCAAAGTCTTCAATGAGGATTGATCATTAATGTTGGAAGGTGAATTCCTAACTATATAAAGAATCCTTTAGTTTTAAGCATCACGCACTCAAAAGCAAAAAAGAAAAGGAGTGAAGAGGTATAGAGACGGAAAGCAAGGAAGAAATTCTCACATTGAGAAGGGAAGAGGAGAAGCATCATCAACATTTCTTTTACTCTCAACCTTACCTTCACAACAAATAGTTGTGTTCATTTTCAGCCTCTTTAACAAAAACGGTAACTTAGCCTTTTTTCATATAAAATGCAATCTCTCTCTCTCTCTCTCTCTCTCTCTCTCTCTCTCTCTCTATATATATATATATATATATATATATATTAAAGCCTAAAAAATATTTGATCTTTGCATAGCCGTAAATATAATTGAGTCTCATCGAACCACGTAAATTTATGTCTTAATTGACATCAGTATGTGATTATTTTTTCTTCTTCATTCAATTATTTGCTCAAAATTTTAGAATTATCCAAACACTTCCTTCCAACAGTCCATTCTTAATAAACACTTTCCAGTGATTCATGATGAATGGTGTTGTTTATACTTCATAACGCCCATAATCAGAGATATATTGTTCCTCTTAAAAATTGTTGCTCTAGAATGGATTGTCTATTAGAGGAAATTTTCTTGGCAAAATCTCTCTACTTGATAAAGACATTATCCGATTGGCGCTTGTGGTGTGCAAATTTATATTAGAAGATAAGCTAGGTACTTCTTCAACTATATTAGTATTTCCAATACATGAAAAGGCTCTACATGATTTTTAAACCTTCAAACATTGTTGATCGTTTTGACTCAACATTTTCCACTGGAAGATGAGTTTATCAAGACAGAATTTCAATAACTTTGCCAATGATTTCTTCTTACCTACACCTTTAAAGGAAGGATAGATCCTTTTCTATAAGAAAAAAATAAGTGGAAGTCTTGGGCTTGAATTTATAAACATATCTTACTTTTGAATTAAAATGTATGAGGAAAAGGCAGTTGAATCAACATAATCATAGAAGAAATTCACTTTTTAACCAAACCAATTCAGCTTTTTTCTTGTATTATTTGAGTGTTTTGTTATGTATTTTTCTTCTGTTTTAGCGTTCTTTACAAAATGCTGTATTTTTATATGTAATATTGCATTTATATTAATGACAAAGGCGTTTCAGTAAAAAATCTTGCAACAAAGGTTGCCCAAGAAAAAACGTAAAAATAGCTTCCTCTGATGCATACAAGACGTTTAAAAGATAAATTTAAACTAAATTTAAACCAATTGCAGTGGAAGATCATATTGTGGTAGCAACAAAAGAAACCTTACCAACTGTTTCCAGATTCCTTTGAGACATTTCACGGTTCACAGTTTCATAATACATCATTCGATCACGCAGACGAGATATTTCATGATTCTTTGTGACAATAATTTCCATGAAAGCTTCTTCAATTTCATCCTTTGCCAAGGCTGTTTCAAGTGCTTCAGATACATATTTTAAAACAACAAGGTCTTCGCAAATCACCACAGGATCAATCTCATTTTTGAGATTTGCAAGGTTCTGTGATTCAGGCAAAGACGATCTCGAGTAAGAAAGACATTTGGATAGCTTCTCATACTGTTTGCTCAAATAAAGAAGATGTTCTTCTGCAAGTTTTCTCTTACTAGACTCCTCAATTAGACTGAGTTTTAATAAACAAAGCTCATTTTCAGTATTTCTCTTTAAAGAAGGGGATGAATTCGAAAAAGAACCGTCGGAGAAGAATTCTGCACAAATACACTGGATTATTCTCTTAAGTCACCAGTTAAATATAGTAAAAAGCAAAAAATGTAAACTGACTGGAAAGGTTTCCTTGCATTAATGACAATTAAAAAGCAAAGCAAACCCAATGATAGATATTTTTAATCCTTTACAAAATGCCTACAGTAATAAATAGGAAAATGCTTTTGTTGTTAGATTCTAAAATCTGAATTCAAGTTCAAGCGTAATCATAATTCTGACAATCATAATTATGACATTAATCCTTCTTGTCAAATAAAACCAGCTTTTTTTCTAAAGAACATTTAACAGCATCCCATGAGGTCGTGCATTTGCGCAATGTTTAATTTGTAGGCTGAGAGAACTCAAGAAACACCTTAAACATAATTTAAATATTTAAAATTGCAGTGGTTTTAATCAAATGACAGCAGCTTCAAGCAATCTTCCAGTGCAATGCATCGTTTACCTTAATAACAACCAAAGCAAACATTTGAAAAGCATTTTCCTCTTAGCAAACACATGAAATAAAATAAAAAATAGAAATGACAAATAATAAAGATGTATGGAAGATATAATTGGAGCAACAGACAAATGGAAAATTGAACAAATACAAGAAGCGTCCAGAGAAACAATATTTAGGCACCATATCATCCCTATTTAAAGAAGTTAAAACTACCTCGCTATAGGTGTTACCACCTTTTTCTCCCTTCTATCATGTCCTGACGCAAGGATACAATAAGCTAAATATTACTCCATTCCGAAACTCAAAATAATTTGAAATTCACGAAATCAGACAACAATCACAGCTGGTAGTTCTAACCCAAGCTAGAGGACATGCACCCTCAAGGTTGCTACATAACAAACAAACAAATAAAGAAGAATGACATGCCTGATAAACTTAAATCATAACAGATTCCTCAGCATATTTTACAATTACAGCCTATTTCAGACATATGGATAGCTTTTTAGCAATTTCTATACTCCTAAACAGTTCTTAATAAAGAATTTTAAAACAAGAACTTTCTTGCAATGGCTGTTGCTTTCATATTTCCTATAGATTTGCCTGGGTGTTATTGATTAATCATGCCTTACACATTTAGAAGGTGTTTGATAGCACATTTGAATACTATTTATCACCAGATTTATAAAATCCAGCCAAATACAAAAATACAAGAGCTGCGCAGATTTACAAATTTTTTGATTTAAGGGCCAAAATTTTGCCTTCGATTCGGTTTAAATCCGAATTTACTAAATACACGGGAAGNTTTGATAGCACATTTGAATACTATTTATCACCAGATTTATAAAATCCAGCCAAATACAAAAATACAAGAGCTACGCAGATTTACAAATTTTTGGATTTAAGGGCCAAAATTTTGCCTTTGATTCGGTTTAAATCCGAATTTACTAAATACACGGGAACGGTGAATTTAAAGGATTTATGGATTTTGGATTTACGAAATCCTACTAAAACTATATCCTACATGCAGCCAAGCACCCCCTTATAGTGCTTATATATTCATATTGATATGATGATTGATAAATGATTTGTTGTTGGCTTTACCTTATTAATTGTTGCATAAAATCAAGTCCCCTAAAAAGCTGACCTATTTAAAATGTACATTATCTTGGTTAGTGTGACATGAATATTGTTCAAGACAAACATTATATATTAATATAAAGTAAGCTTTAGTCATACTATATTTAGAATAATTGATATGACATTTCTCAGGACAAGCATAAAATATGTACGCAACTATGCGATAGATGTAAATATCGGTATTACCCTCTTGTCAACATGATTAACCAGCCAAATCGATTGACCCATAATGCGACAGCACTCATGGGATCATTGGACTCCACTTGAAGTGTAAGAATCTTCATCTTGCTTAGATTATTTTGGAAAAGTGACTTTGTATAAAAGGTTGACGAGTCGGTATTAATATACATTAATATGCTTAATGTTACTACATATTGATGCACTAGCATGTAAATGTGTAGGTAATTACTCTTTTCACATGATGAATTATCAACACCACCATCTTGAAAATCATTATAATAAATTTAACATTTTTATAATACATTTTCAGCAATATAATTCTAATTTCATGTAATGATGGTCTTTGTTATATTAATATCGCTTAAAACATCATCAAAATTCATTATTTAACCATTTTGTAAGCTAGTGCCTTGTCTTTTAAGCTTTAAAAAATTAAAAAAAAAATGTGAGTTCAAACTCAATTGTTATTAATTTTTATTTTGGCAGATCCGAACAGGTTTATTCTCAGTTCATCATAACAAAAGAAGATTCTTGAACAATAGCTTTTTCATTTATTTAAGTATTATGTCAGAATAATAAGTATTTGCTTAAACTTGCGCTGGATTCAGGTTTAGTTTCTGTAGATTTAGTTGACTCATTTTTCATCTATCAGTTGATTTTTAGTTTCCGCTTGATGAAAAACTACTAGAGATAGTACTGACTCAACAAAATATCCATTTCAAGCATTTAAATTATATGTTTAAGCTTTACATGTATTGATATATGAATTTTATTTCTCCTGAATACAAAACAAGTTATCTTAGATCTTGGGCAAAAACCAGGAAAATAAATATGCAATCACTTGTGCAGAGCTGTATTTGAGATTAAAGAGCAATCTTTTGGCAATTTTTTGAAAAAAAATAAATAAATAAAGAATAAAGGAAAATCTTTTATAAACCTAAAAATAGACTATTAATAAAAACTGGTCATTATCCACGTACCACCCAATTCTTGTGCATTCACATATCAAACACCCATACTTCAATTTTTACATACAGACCACCCATCCTACCTTTTGTCCATTAGAAAGTTGTTCGGCACGAATCTAAGTTTTAAGTGCTAGATATGTGAATCCATAGGAGGTGGTACGTAGGTAAATATCCCTTAAAAAAAATATTCAATCAAAGTCAACATTATTCATATTTCAAATGATCTTTAAACAGCGATATTCAAACATGGAGATCATTACAGCTCCTACATCACTCAAGGTCAAAATTGTTGTGTACTGTTCAATTGGTTTTGATAAAGAGCATCTAAATGGCATTAATCTAGAATTATTGACATCATGTCATTGATGTCCATTCTCCCGTAGGGCTATTAATATAAATTCTATCATCTTACTTAAATCTTCATTAACACTAAACATGGAGCTTAAAAACATAATTGCTCCATTCATATTGTTAGGGGGAATATGTTTCTTAATGAAGCAGAAAGATTAGGCACCCGATTCTCCTTCCTTTAGATAGATTGGAGAACCAAAATACCTTTGACCTCGACTATTTCACATGAATTTGAGAATCCATAGTTATCTGAGCCTNCATTAATCTAGAATTATTGACATCATGTCATTGATGTCCATTCTCCCGTAGGGCTATTAATATAAATTCTATAATCCTACTTAAATCTTCATTAACACTAAACATGGAGCTTAAAAACATAATTGCTCCATCCATATTGTTAGGGGGAATATGTTTCTTAATGAATCAGAAAGATTAGGCACCTGATTCTCTTCCTTTGGATAGATTAGAGAACCAAAATACCTTTGACCTCGACTATTTAACATGAATTTGAGAATCCATAGTTATCTGAGCCCAATAAATATCCCTCATCCCACAAGGTTCAAAATCAGGGGGTTTTCCGATCCATTTCAAATGAAGGCCTCTGTTTAGTTGATTTGAGGCCTCATTAACCATCGTGATCAATCAAAGCAACAGGGGATATTTAAAGAGACAAAATCTTTTATTTAAATCGACTGTGGATAGGGCATTGTTGAAGAAAAATATGACCGCTTGACTCCTCAAGAAAAACCAAGAACTGTNATCGTGATCAATCAAAGCAACAGGGGATATTTAAAGAGACAAAATCTTTTATTTAAATCGACTGTGGATAGGACAATGTTGAAGAAAAATATGACCGCTTGACTCCTCAATAAAAACCAAGAACTGCACTGTCAAACACCTAAAGAAAACCAAGAAATGGATTGTCGAATATGAAGAAACAAAAAATGTCGAACACCTCCTTGACAGTCGAAGGAGAGTGAAACTGTAGCAGACAAGAAAACAGGGAAAAGAAACGAAAAACTGCAGCAAAGATAATATGCAAACAAGAAACAAGAACACCAAAAAATTACGTGTTTCGGTTCATAGTATCTACATCCATGGGAGTGAAATCAACANGAACTGTACTGTCAAACACCTAAAGAAAACCAAGAAATGGATTGTCGAATATGAAGAAACAAAAAATGTCGACCACCTCCTTGACAGTCGAAGGAGAGTGAAACTGTAGCAGGCAAGAAAACAGGGAAAAGAAATGAAAAACTGCAGCAAAGATAATATGCAAACAAGAAACAAGAACACCAAAAAATTACGTGCTTCGGTCCATAGGATCTACATCCACGGGAGTGAAATCAACCATCAAATTCACTAAGGCAATAAAGAAAAATTACAAAGCTTTTTACATTGAGAAATGGGCTCTCATCTTGCCTGATCTCTTTCTCGAATCTCCTCGATAAAAGGTCTCCAAGATAAATGAGCTCTCATCTTGTCATGATCTCTCTCTCAAATCACCTCGATACATGAACTCCAAGATCCTCCCCCTCAATTTTTTAAGTCTCTCATCTTCTTTCTCTAATCAATTGATTTACTTTCTCTTGTTCACCTCTCTACAAGGCTCTCATCTTGTCGGATCTCTCTCTCGAATCTCCTCGATACAAGGTCTCCAAGATCAATGAGCTCTCATCTTGTGATGATCTCTCTCTCAAATCACCTCGATATAAGAACTCCAAGATCCTCCCCCTCAATTTTATAAGTCTGTCATCTTCTTTTGGTTTATAGGATTTACATTCACAGGAGAGAAATCAACCATCAAATCTNGGACAAGTCGTCGTAAGGAAAGCCTGCTCACGATTTTATATAAAGTTTATTCGGGACTTTTGGAGCCGTTCGCTCGCAAGACAAGAAGCGAACCCTAGAGAGGAAATGGAGTCTTCCGTGGGAAGGTTCCGCATGCGAATATTTGAAATTGAACAATCTCAACCGTCTATAGTAAAATTGAAGGGACGAGATTATATTTTCTCATAAGGAAAGGAGGGATGCATTACCGAGGATATTGCGTCGTTAAACTTCGAAAATACCCCTGCGCGGGTCGAGATTTTACGACTTCTCCCATGAAGGGTGAGAGGTGATTCTGAATCTCGGCCTCGGATTCTTATTGTGGGTCCCAAGTCAAGTCAAGAAACAAAATAATAGGGTGGATTTACAAATGTCTCATTCAAAATCATCAATATTATATATCTCACCTCTAAACTTCAACATTTACATCCTCTAATATCTGGTGTAACGACGAGATCGCGGCATACGAAATCCTTTGAAGCTCCCTCTATTCTCTCTCTTTGGGCGATAACATGATTGCCGCATACAAAGACCTTCGAAGCTCACACTCAACTAGATTGCAACATATAAAGACCTCTGAAATTATAACCTCTCTTTTTTTACCTCTCCATCTTTAGTGGTGATGGGATCACGACATACAAAGACCTCTGAAGCCCCTACATGATGAGATTACAACACACAAAGACCTCTGAAGCCCCTACATGATGAGATTACAACACACAAAGACCTCTGAAAACTCTCATATTTCTCCTCGACATTGAAATTACGACGTACAATAACCTCCACTACTCTCATCTTTCTCATCGATGATGAAATTACGACATAGAAAAACTTCTAAAACTCTCATATTTCTCCTCACTCTGCTACAGGTGGAGAACGTGTTGGAGCTCGCAAGACAGGGTTAAGTTTTTAATGGATCATATGTGGTGTTAATTTTATTTTTATTTGAATATTTTTGGTGCTCGTGTATAAATATTAGAGTTTGGGTGTGAGATGTAATACTGATAGTATTGAGGGCTACGCATTTAAATGCCCCAACAATTAATTTGAGCTCTCATCTCCCAAGATAACAAATAAAAATTTGAACATTGGAATTGTATGTATATTCAATAATATATATATTTTTTAATNTCTCATGTTCTTTATCTAACCAATTGATTTGTTTTCCTTTGGTCACCTCTTTACAAGCCTCCCTCACTATTTTTAATAAATAAGCCTTCTACAGGTAGACCCAATTCACCAATTGGAAGCTTCCATAATTATTTAATAGCTTTGATAAAATTACAAGTTTGCCCCTTACCTTAGTCTAGTAATTGTGAGTCATTGTAACATACATGATATTTAGATCAGGAAGATTTGTCAAAGTGCGTTGAAAATGATTTTATGCTCACTGCACAACATAGATGGATACAAGATAAAAACTTCTATTGTCTTAACTTTAACAATACTATTCTAAACAAACCATGCTAGATTGCATTTTTTGAATATTTAGCTAGAAATGCATGGGCTTTAATCAATAATTTCCCAAATATGAAAAGGAAACCAAATGATGCATGAAATTTGTCAGAGACTCGGCATTACATATTTAGTAAAAAGAAGGCCGTTCAAATTTGTGAATATTGAGAGAAAACATAATCCATGCAGATGCTGTTCGACGAAAGTTCTTTCCGTATTAAAAAGAAATACGAGAAGAGAACATTCGCAACACAATATCCTAAAATCTGGGTGCAATGGAAGGGAAACNAATTTGTGAATATTGAGAGAAAACATAATCCATGCAGATGCTGTTCGACGAAAGTTCTTTCCGTATTAAAAAAAAATACGAGAAGAGAACATTCGCAACACAATATCCTAAAATCTGGGTGCAATCGAAGGGAAAAAAAAGTAGAAAAAAAGGTCGCAGAAGATGTTACCCTCTGCAGTATCATAATATTCGTCTTGGTTCCGCGAATTAACCGTCGCCTGCTTCCCCAACCTACCACGTCCCAGGCTATCTACATCTTCAACATCGCTCCCACTGGTACCAACATTCACAGAATCCCGCGGATCGAGGGAATCATCATTTACTTCCTCAACAATCTCGACGTCTCCAACCCATCCAACTAACTCCTTCTTCTCCTCCCCCTGCTCCACCTCCTTTCCTTTTCCCAAAACACCAGACAAAGGNCGTCCCAGGCTATCTACATCTTCAACATCGCTCCCACTGGTACCAACATTCACAGAATCCCGCGGATCGAGGAAATCATCATTTACTTCCTCAACAATCTCGACATCTCCAACCCATCCAACTAACTCCTTCTTCTCCTCCCCCTGTTCCACCTCCTTTCCTTTTCCCAAAACACCAGACAAAGAAATCGCATCTCCTCCATTCAAGACATCCGCCTCCTTCTGGTCTTCGTCAAAACCCTCCACCCGGTTTGGGCCGGCAGGTCGGTAACGCGAGTCGCGTCGCTTGTGGTTAACCACATAAATATTCGGTGAAGAAGCAATCNGGGCCGGCAGGTCGGTAACGCGAGTCGCGTCGCTTGTGGTTAACCACATAAATATTCGGTGAAGAAGCAATCAACGAAACATCCGGGATCGGCGCAAGCTCTGGCGTTGCATAGAGTGCCGGAGTATATAAAAACCGCTGCGCCGTCGACCCTCTCGCCACCTCCGATCCTCGCAATTCCGCAGCCGCCTCACGGCCCTCGGGATGTGAGGTTTTCTTGGCCAGGCGTTCTTTGTTGTTGTATTGCAGANAGAAGCAATCGACGAAACATCCGGGATCGGCGCAAGCTCTGGCGTTGCATAGAGTGCCGGAGTATATAAAAATCGCTGCGCCGTCGACCCTCTCGCCACCTCCGATCCTCGCAATTCCGCAGCCGCATCACGGCCCTCAGGATGTGAGGTTTTCTTGGCCAGGCGTTCTTTGTTGTTGTATTGCAGGAATCCGTCTATAGCCAAGGCGGTGCTCATGGTGGGCATCCTGTTCCTATTCTCTATGTTCTTCCCCAATACTTATTCGGCAGCTATCATTTCTCGATCGGAATTCGGCGGCGTCGGTGGTGGAGTTGGCGTCGGTCCGGCCAAGGCACGCGTTCTCCGCTGGTGTCGAGAGGAGGACAAGTCGTCGTAAGGAAAGCCTGCTCACGATTTTATAAAGAGTTTATTCGGGACTTTTGGAGCCGTTCTCTCGCAAGACAAGAAGCGAACCCTAGAGGGGAAATGGAGTCTTCTGTGGGAAGGTCCCGCATGCGAATATTTGAAATTGAACAATGTCAACCGTCTATAGTAAAATTAGTAAAATTGAAGGGACGAGATTATATTTTCTCATAAGGAAAGGAGGGATGCATTGCCGAGGTTTTTGCGTCGTTAAATTTCGAAAATACCCCTGCGTGGGTCGAGATTTTACGACTTCTCCCGTGAAGATATTTAAAGGGTGAGAGGTGATTCTGAATCTCGGCCTCGGATTCTTATCGTGGATCCCAAGTAAAGTCAAGAAACAAAATAATAGGGTGGATTTACAAATGTCTCATTCAAAACTATCAATATTATATATCTCATCTCTAAACTTCAACATTTACATCCTCTAATATCTGGTGTTACGACGAGATCGCGGCATTTGAAATCCTTTGAAGCTCCCTTTATTCTCTCTCTTTGGGCGGCAACAGGATTGCAACATACAAAGACCTTCGAAGCTCACACACAACTGGATTGCAACATACAAAGACCTTTGAAAATATCACCTCTCCTTCTTTGGTGATGATGGAATCACGACATACAAAGACCTCTAAAGCCCCTACATTACGAGATTACAACTCACAAAAACCTCTGAAACTACTCTCATCTTTCTCATCGATGATAGGATTACGACATACAAAGACCTTTGAAACTCTCATATTTCTCCTCATTCTGCTGCAGGTGTAGAACGTGTTGCAGCTCACAAAACAGTGTTGTTTTTAATGAATCATGGGTGGTGTTAATTTTATTTTTATTTGAATATTTTTGGTGCTCATGATATAAATATTAGAGTTTGGGTGTGAGATGTAGTACTGATAGTATTGAGGGCGATGCATTTAAAATCCCCCAACAATTAAATTTGAGCTCTCATCTCCCAAGATAATAAATAAAAATTTGAACATTGGAATCGTTTGTATATTCAATAACATATATATTTTTTAAATATTGTAATTTGATATTTATATAAAAATTTTAAAGTCTATAAGTAGGGAATAATTATATTTGAAATTTTGAACATTAGAATTGGCTTTGGCTTTGAGGAGATTACAAGCGTGAGCTAAATCATTTGGGAAAGAATATATTTTTTAATCGAATATATATATATATATATATATATATATAATGAAATATTTAAAAAATATATGTATAGTTTTGGTTCATTTCTTGGCTTGCCGTCCAAGCATACCTTACATCGATCGAAACTCCGAGCTTACGAGTGATTTCGTCATCAATGAGCAAAATCTAAAGTTTTTAATATTCCGAGTAACTTTCACGACATAATCACGTGAAAATTAATTATGTTGGATATCTTTAATATATCCAACATAATAAACAAAGATTTAGAGACTAATTTTAATTATGTTATTTATTGATATTATTAATATTTGTTTACTTGATTTTCAAAAATGTTAATGTCATATTAAAAAGCAATATTAATCAAAATCAACCAAGATATAATAGATGTGTGTTAGAAAATTTACTGAGAGAGAGCTTTGAATTATTGTCTTAACGTTATACAAGAATTTAACACACATAAGGATGTCATCAGTTTTACGTGAAAAAATAAGAAAGGGGAAAAAGCACTAGGTCTTGGCAATTTGAAATATTTCACTATGACTTAAGGATTGCACAATTTCTCAGATTACAATGTATGTGCACGGGTGTTAGAGAGCAGACGACGACTGATGGTGGTTAGAGTTGGTCCAAAGCGGTGGCGCATAGAGTCGGCGGATGTCGGCACAGTTGATCGAGGTTGTAGGGTATATATATGAGTTGTTAGATTTGTACTTTACAATAAAGGCTCAATAAATATTATTGGTTTCTTTTCTTTTGATAGTGTTGTCGATTCCAATGTTTTATGCTTTAGAAAGACTTTCATTTTTTTTCCCATAAGGCTTATAAAGATTCTCATTATAATGTATCAAAGATAATCTTAGGATTATAAATAATATGAAGGTTAATATGGAAGGATTGGTGATGATGAAAATAATTTTATATGATAACATTAGATATAAGGGGTGTTCAATTCAAGCACCTTTATTCATGGTTAAGAATTGGTTTAATTGGTTGGACTTGCATCATGTGTGATGCCATCCCACTTTGAGCAAATATTTAATATCTAAATAGAAGTGGTTTTGATATAAGCTTGATGTATGTAAGAGTGTGTTGCTTTGTGGAGTAGAGTTGTTTGCTTGGAGGGGTAAGAGGAAAAAATGTAGGAGAAAGAATTCATTTGTGAATGATATGTTTTTTTTTTTTGCCATACACAATAAAGTATAAATTATTGTCATTAAAAATGATCTCAATTGACACACACACTTTTCTCATGGGGGTATAATAGAATTTGTTTGGGATTTAAGTTTTTATATACAAAATGTCACATTTTTCATAGAAATATGATGAGAGTGTTGTAAGAAATCCTTAACATTGTTATATCATATTTGTTTGCTTCTATCACTGAATTAATTTTTGATCATATTGGAAAGGGCTAGGGACAATGATATACTCATAATATTCTTTATTTTTTGACATACTGGAACAGATCATTAATTGATTATTAATAAAAGACAAGTCATTGAGACCCAGATATATTGAGTGTATAAGATTGAACCAAAATGTGACTGCGAATGAGAAAAAAAGACTTTGGGTTTTTGTGTTGATTATAAAAAACAAGTGTATTTGTGCATTGCTAACTCATAAGTCTCAAATTCTTCAATATTAAGTGTTTTTGAACCCAATAGGAGATTTTTTTGGTGTTATTTTATTCCTAGTGCATCTATTCTTTTGATTTGAATGCTTGACCTTTTTTTTTTCCAAATCATATAGTGATTTTGCTCATTTATGTTTAAATATCATTTTGGGGCTACATGATCAAATTTATGGAAAATAAATTTAGGATTACATCTTTTTACATTCCAATTGACTATAAGTGCATGATTCACATGCATAGAAAAGTCACATTGTTGGGCTGGCTTTCAAGAATTTTGATTATCCCTAATTATAATGTTATATTTTGAACGGTTTTTGTTTTCTTTCAATGGATTAACTAAATCAGATGGAAAATTTTTTAATTGCATATCTTGATTGAAATTTGTTCATCGGTCTCCATAGGCTGCACTACCTACATGCTTTCCTGGTAAATATGTGAAGTTGTGATTTGCGATCTATTGCAGAATCTGATAATTCAGCCATTTATGGTTCTTTTCGTTGGATTTATGCAATTTTTACTGCTTAGAAATAGACGGGAAATTAAGATTTGTAAAAGACAAATTTTCATATAATTTTTTGATTTTTTAGTTTCCTTTTTTTTTTGCATTCAAGTGTCAATTGAATGTAAATTAAGCAACAACTACAAATATCCTGGGAAATTATGTCTTTGTTTGAAAGTGTGGTTTGGATTGTCATTTGGCGACTTTCCTTTCTCCTGTTGTCCTTTATCTTTTTTATCTGCTCGAGTTTTCTATTTTCTCTTTGTGATTGAATGCTAGTTGGATGTACTAGTGTATTTAAAGTTTCGGCTACAAATTTTCATGAAAGTTATCTATTTATATTAACTTAAGACTTGAATTGTTGTTCATTGACTTATTTTTTCGTTCCTTGGTTGCCGGTCTTCCCTCTTTTAACGAGTATGATAAAATAGATCATGGACAATTACTTGATAATATCTTCAACATCTCAAGTCTTTTCTTTGCTTCTAACCTGAAAATCATTTTTCACAATCCATTTCCCACATTACATTAATGTTTTCTCTTATTGTATATGGCGGATCATCATTTATATTTTGTTACTCACACTAATGCAACCTTATAAATTGGGTGGGGCTTGTGATTTCCTCACTTTTGGGTTTCCATTTTAAAAAACTCATCTCTCTTGTGAGCTGATCTTTACTTACTAATAGGCATGTGGAATTCTTCCAATGGTATACATATTCCAACAATAACAAGCTTAGATATATTTATCCAGCATTTGCATACATATCAAACAATTCTAATGAATTTCCATATGCAACACCTAAACAATTATATTTACATGCATACAAATGACATCTTCAACACCACATCAAAAATACTACAATCACTACTTTTTTCAAAAGCAAAATACACGTTTTTATGCATAAGTTTATGACACTAAGACATTATAAATGTAAATATCATTGGTTGGGTGTGTTAGAGACGTAAATACAAAAGAATTACATGGTATTTATGTAAATTTCCAGATATTTATTTTACTCTAATGTTTATAAACATGCTTACTATTCCAACAGCAGCCAGCTTAAATGTATTCATTTTACTTATAAATATTGTCTTTCCCCCAACGATTTTTCATTAGTTTTGAACTGTAAATGTATCACATAATAAATTAACAGTGGCTTTTTCTATACTTGAAATTTTGATTCTTGTTTTTAGGCAGTCAAAAAATCAAACTGATTGAATGTCATTCGCCTTTTTCTAGCTGGATTTCCCTGCATAACAATAGCAGTTCTACCTTAACATCGAAGGTAATACATGACTTTTTCAAGGCACCTTAAGACTAAGTAAACAGATCTAATTATTTTTCTTTAGAGAAAATGAAATTATGTTGACTTNCCCCCACAACGATTTTTCATTACTTTTGAATTGTAAATGTATCACATAATAAATTAACAGTGGCTTTTTTTTATACTTGAAATTTTGATTGTTGTTTTTAGGCAGTCAAAAAAATCAAACTGATTGAATGTCATTTGTCTTTTTCTAGTTGGATTTCCCTGCATAAATAACAGTTCTCACTTAACATCGAAGGTAATACATGACTTTTGCAAGGCACCTTAAGACTAAGTAAAGAGATTTAATTATTTTTCTTTAGAGAAAATGAAATTATGTTGACTTTAATGTTTCAACCCACATTAATTTCTGTATTTATTTCTTCATTCCAGCTGTTACATCCAAAGCTGACATTGATTCAAATGTTAAGACCTGTGCTCTGATATCATCAAAGACGCATTTATTGTAATTTTGTTCTTTATCTAATCTAATGCAACACATTGCGACCTGATTTGGTATGTTTATTTTTATTTTACTTTTATTATATATATATTTTACTTTTATTATATATATATATATATATATTATTTTTTTAAAAAAATGGGCTCCTAAGTTATTTAGGCCCGTTTGAGGCAAGAAATTATTGCATACGGACACCGCATGCATCTCTGCATGCGGTGTCTGATCCTGACCCGGTGATCTACGATCAGTATTATTTCAGTTTTTTTTTTTAAAAATTTATGTGGGGCCCACCGAAATACATTCTAACCGTAAATCACTTGATTTACGGTCAGGAATCTTGCGTGCGGTGTCCGATCTGTATGGAATAATTTTTCGTTTAAGGCAGCTTATTTGGTGCGACGCGTTCTAAAATCAGCGTTTTCACGCCCTTTCTAGCTAGGTGCAGTCATAACTTTTTAGCGGCGATCTTACTTTTCCTACAAATTTTTTTTTTATAAGAGCCATCATAATTTTTTGAATGACTGATTATTTTTCATTAATTTATTAATAAGTTGCCCTCATCCCAAATAAATCCTTAATTAATTATATATATACATGATCTGGTAGCATCGTGACTAATTCTGGTCTGTTCTACCAATTCATGTAGCTTTATCATACGTTATCGTTCTGTGTTATAATATCTGTCCCCAAAATTGNTTGAATTCACATTTTTTGCTTTGGAGTTTCTATCATTGTAAAACTCCAAGGCTGTCTCTTTTACACATATTATATATATATATATATATATATATATATATAGTTTTGGTTCATTTCTTGGCTTGCCGTCCAAGCATACCTTACATCGATCGAAACTCCGAGCTTACGAGTTATTTCGTCATCAATGAGCAAAATCTGAACTTTTTAATATTCCGAGTAACTTTCACGACATAATCACGTGAAAATTAATTATGTTGGATATCTTTAATATATCAGATATATCAAAGAAGATTTGGAGACTAATTTTAATTATGTTATTTATTGATATTGTTAATATTTGTTTAATTGATTTTCAAAATGTTAATGTAATATTAAAAAAGCAATATTAATCAAAATCAATCAAGATATAATAGATGTGTGTTAGAAAATTTATCGGGGGAGAGCTCTGAAATATTGTCTTAACATTATACGAGAATTTAACACATACTCTGATGAAAGAAGATAATTAATAAGGATGTCAGCAGTTTTACGTGAAAAAAGCAGAAAGGGGAAAAAGCACTAGGCCTTGGCAATTTGAAATATTTTACTATGACTTGGTGATTAAATGTACAACTCCTTACCTCATGGACAGAAAAGGGTTGCACAATTTCTCGGATTATAATGTATGCGCACAGAAGAACTTGTTGCTCCCGTGTTAGAGAGCAGATGATGACTGATGGTGATTAGAGTTGGTCCAAAGCGGTGGCGCTTAGAGTCAGCGGATGTCGCTACAGTTGGTCGAGGTTGTAGGGTATATGAGTTGTTAGATTTGTACTTTACAATAAAGGCTCACTAAATATTATTGGTTTCTTTTCTTTTGATAGTGTTGTCGATTCCAATGTTTTATGCTTTAGAAAGGCTTTCATTTTTTTTTTCCCCATAAGCCTTATAAAGATTCTCATTATAATGTATCAAAGATAATCTTAGGATTATAAATAATATGAAGGCTAATATGGAAGGATTGGTGATGATGAAAAAAAAATTATATTCTAAAATTAGATGTAAGGGGTGTTCAATTCATGCACCTTTGTTCATGGTTAAGGATTGATTTAATTGATTGGACTTGCATCAAGTGTGATGCCATCCCACTTTGAGTAAATATTTAATACATGAATAGAAGTGGTTTTGATATAAGCTTGATGTATGTAAGAGTTGTTGCTTTGTGGAGTAGAGTTGTTTGCTTGGAGGGGTAAGAAGAAAAAATATAGGAGAAACAATTCATTTGTGAATGATATGTTTTTTTTTTTTGCCATACACAATAAAGTATAAATTCTTGTCATTAAAAATGATCTCAATTGACACACACACTTTTCTCATGGGGGTATAATAGAATTTGCTTGGGATTTAAGTTTTTATATACAAAATGTCACATGTATTATTCATTTTTCATAGAAATATGATGAGAATGTTTTAAAAAATCCTTAACATTGTTATGTCTCATTTGTTTACTTTTATCATTGAATTAATTTTTTATCATATTGGAAAGGGCTAGGGTCAATGATGTACTCATAATATTCTTTATTTTTTTACATACCGGCATGTTCATTAATAAAAGAGAAGCCATTGAGACCCAGATATATTATGTGTATAAGATTGAACCAAAATGTGACTGCAAACGAGAAAAAAAAAGACTTTGGGTTTTTGTGTTAATTATAAAAAAACTTGTGCATTTGTGCACTGCTAACTCATAAGTCTCAAATTCTTCAATATTAAGTGTTTTGAATGATACAAAATAATGATAATAATAATAAAAGGATAGCCAAGACGTATATTGAAACCTTGTCAATCTTTTATTGTAATTAAAAGTTTAAGAAATGAATACTAATACAATAGGTACTTTGGCGCTTCTTCAATTCTTCATTTCCTTAAAGTGATGGAGTTTGTCTCTTTCTTTTGTAAGTCTAATCATCATCTTCGTCCCTTTTCTTGAAAAAGATAACATGAAGGAAGAAATACAATGCTTTATTGAAAATATATTGCTAACTCTTAGATGGATAATATGATGACTAATTTTGGCACATGAGGGTATTTTAAAATATGGAGAGTTTCTTTATAAGATTATTTTATCAGTCAACAATGATTGCTAATAATCCACTGATAACGATGAATTTTTGTATTAGGATGTGAGGTATATGAAATAAATCTGTGGGAAGAATTGGGCATATGGTATATAACTCTTGAAGCAATAATTCACTAGTTAAGATTGTGCTTTTTTTAGACGTAAATAACATAATAAGAGGTGATATCATGTGAGGATATAATAGAATAAGTACTTGTCATAGGAGTTCTTTCTATGATATTAACAAAATTTTTAGCTTATTTATTTCTTCTTTTTTGAACCCAATAGGAGATTTTTTTGGTGTTCTTTTATTCCAACTGTCTCTATTCTTTTGAATTGAATGTTTGACCTTTTTTTTTCCAAATCATATAGTGATTTTGCTCATTTATGTTTAAATATCATTTTTGGGCTACATGATCAAATTTATGGAAAATAAATTTAGGATAACATCTTCTTACATTGCAATTGACGATAAGTGCATGATTCACAGGCATAGAAAAGTCACATTGTTGGGCTGGCTTTCAAGAATTTAGATTCTCCCTAATTATAATGTTAACTATATTTTGTGATCTATTGGAGAATCTGATAATTCAGCTAGTTATGACTCTTTTTGTTGGATTTATGCAATTTTTACTGCTTAGAAATAGAGGGGAAATTAAGATTTGTAAAAGACAAATTTTCATATAATTTTTTATTTTTTGATTTTTTTAGTTTCCTTTTTTTTTGCATTCAAGTGTCAATTGAATGTAAATTAAGCAACAACTACAAATATCCTGGGAAATTATGTCTTTGTTCGAAAGTGTGGTTTGGATTGTCATTTGACGACTTTTTTTTCTCCTATTGTCCTTTTATATCTTTTTTTATCTGCCTGAATTTTCTATTTTCTCTTTGTGCTTGAATGCTAGTTGGATGTACTAGTATATTTAAAGTGTCGGCTACAAATTTTCATGGAAGTTATCTATTTAAATTGGCTTAAGACTTGAGTTGTTATTCATTGACTTATTTTCTCGTTCCTTGGCCGCCGGTCTTCCCTCTTTTAACGAGTATGATAAAATAGATTACGGGCAATTACTTGATAATATCTTCAACATCTCAAGTCTTTTCTTTGCTTCTAACCTGAAAGTCATTTTTCACAATTCATTTCCCACATTACATTAATGTTTTCTCTTATTGTATATGGGGGATCTTCATTTATATTTTGTTACTTACACTAAGGCCATCATTTATATTGGGTGGGGCTTGTGATTTCCTCACTTTTGGGTTTCCGTTTAAAAAGACTCATCTCTCTTGTGAGCTGATCTTTACTTACCAATAGGCATGTGGAATTCTTCCAATGGTATAAACATGCCAACAATAACAAGCTTAGATATATTTATCGAGCATTTGCATACATATCAAACAATTTTAATGTATTTACATATCCAACACCTAAACAATTATATTTACATGCATACCAATGAAATCTTTAACCCCACATAAAAAATACCACAATCACTAATTTTTCAAAAGCAAAATACAAGCTTTTATGCACAAGTTTATGACACTAAGACATTACAAGTGTAAATATCATAGGTTGAGTGTTAGAGATGTGAATACATAAGAATTACATGGTATGTAAGTAAATTTCCCGATATTTATTTTACTCTAATGTTAATAAGCATGTGCTGAGAAATTAGGGCGAAGAAAAATAAGAATCGACACAAATCCAAAAGAACACACAGAGATTTAACGAGGTTCGACAAAGATGCCTACATCCTCGGGAGCAGAGCGTCGACTTCCTTTTCAATACTCAGAAAATAATACAGAATACAAGATTCAGCTCTCTCACTAAGACCTAGGATTACAAATATGTTTATTTATAATCATAGAGTAAACCCTACAGTACAATATGTAATTCTCAAATTATCTCTACACCGTATAGCCCCAACCCACATAACATAACCATAACAGCATGTTTACGATTCCAACAACAACCAGCTTAAATGTATTCATTTTAATTGTAAATGTTGTTTTTCCCCAACGATTTTTCATTAGTTTTGAACTGTAAATGTATCACATAATAAATTAACAGTGGCTTTTTTTATACTTGAAATTTTGATTCTTGTTTTTAGGCAGTCAAAAAATCAACCTGATTGAATGTCATTCGTCTTTTCTAGTTGGATTTCCCTGCATAAAAATAACAGCTTTTCCTTAACATCGAAGGTAATACATGACTTTTGCAAGGCACCTTAAGACTAAGTAAAGAGATTTTAATTATTTTTCTTTAGAGAAAATGAAATTCTGTTGACTTTAATGTTTCACCCCACATTAATTTCTGTATTTATTTCTTCATTCCAGCTGTTACATCCAAAGCTGACATTGATTCAAATGTAAGACCTGTGCTCTGATATCCTGAATGACGCATTTATTGTAATTATGTTCTTTATCTAATCTAATGCAACACATTGGGACCTGGTTTGGCATGTTTATTTTTATTTTACCTTTATTTTATATATATATTTAGAAACAATGGGCTGCTCCGTTATTTAGGCCCGGTTGAGGCAGTTTATTTGGTGCGCAGCATTTTCACGCCCTTTCTCGCTATAACTTTTTAGCTTTGATCTAGCTTTTCCAAAAAAAAACAAAATTTTTATGACAGTCACCGCAGTTTTTTGAACGACTGATTATTTTTCATTAATTTATTAATAAGTTGTAGTCGTCCCAAATAAATTCTTAATTAATTACATGTATATACATGATCTCGTAGCATCATGACTAATTCTGGTGTGTTCTACCAATTCATTTAGCTTTATCATACGTTATCGTGCTGTGTTATAATATCTGTCCCCAAAATTATTAATCATTAAAGGTGGCGTTAAAAAGCTTCTGGTTAAAGCGTGAAAGAATCATTTTCTTCTATTCCATTCACCTACTAGAAGTCTATCAGATCGTTGGAACCATTATTGANCCTTAATTAATTATATATATATATATATATATATATATACATGATCTCGTAGCATCATGACTAATTCTGGTGTGTTCTACCAATTCATGTAGCTTTATCATACGTTATCGTTTTGTGTTATAATATCTGTCCCCAAAATTGTTAATCATTAAAGTTGGCGTTAAAAAGCTTCTGGTTAAAGCGTGAAAGAATCATTTTCTTCTATTCCATTCACCTACTAGAAGTCTATCATATCGTTGGAACCATTATTGACCCCCCCTTAATCTCCCCATTAAACCATGCTTACCATTTAGTTATTCTAATCAGTTCTCTAACTTAAAGTTTGAATTCACATTTTTGGCTTTGGAGTTTCTATCATTGTAAAACTCCAAGGTCAATTATTCCTTTTTGTAACCCTTAGTTAAGATAAGTGATTGGGAGCTTTGACTTTCAATGTGATAGTTGATCATTTGGTCAAACATATTACGTTGGTTTTTATAGAGAAATTGATTTCCTATCTATGGCCACATAANCCAAGGTCAATTATTCCTTTTTGTAACCCTTAGTTAAGATAAGTGATTGGGAGCTTTGACTTTCAATGTGATGGTTGATCATTTGGTCAAACATATTACGTTGGTTTTTATAGAGAAATTGATTTCCCATCTATGGCCACATAGGATGGAAGGACCAACTAATAAATTGCACATCTTTAACGTTTTTAAATAACTTTATATATTTTCATATCATTTATTACATTTTTTCTGCAAAAATAAATTGATTGAGTGCAGAACTCATCATCAAAATTAAACCCTAAACAAACTTAGGTGGCCAAAACTATAAAGAAAAGAAAAAGTGAGAACATAAAAGCAGAGCCGCCTCCTCTCTCCACCCCCTTCTTTTTTCTTCCTTTTTTTAACTCGTTCAAATCTCTCTCCCTCCATTACCACCACTCCACTTCTCTTATACGGTGCCTTGCTTCCTCTTCCTCAACCCATATCCTCCCATCCCCTCCACTCCCCTCCCCNTTTGGCTTTGGAGTTTCTATCATTGTAAAACTCCAAGGTCAATTATTCCTTTTTGTAACCCTTAGTTAAGATTAGTGATTGGGAGCTTTGAATTTCAATGTGATAGTTGATCATTTGGTCAAACATATTTCGTTGGTTTTTATACAGAAATTGATTTCCTATTTATGGCCACAGAAGATGGAAGGACCAACTAATAAATTGCACATCTTTAACGTTTTTAAATAACTTTATATATCTTCATATCATTTATTGCATTTTTCTGCGAAAATAAATTGATTGAGTGCTCAACTCATCATCAAAATTAATCACAAACAAACTTAGGTGGCCAAAACTATAAAGAAAAGAAAAAGTGAGGACATAAAAGCAGAGCCGCCTCCTCTCTCCACCCCCTTCTTTTTTCTTCCTTTTTTTAACTCGTTCAAATCTCTCTCCCTCCATTACCACCACTCCACTTCTCTTATTCGGTGTCTTGCTTCCTTTTCCTCACCCCATATCCTCCCCTCGCTGGCGATGGCGTCATCATCGTTAAAACTAGAGTGGGGTTTCCCCGAACACTACATGGAAAAACGCCAGCTTTTCCTTCGCAGCTATCAGTTCTCTCGAAAGCCGCCCGGGGGGGTGGCAGAGCGGCTCCGGAGCTCCACCGTGCGCGTCGGCCGACTCATCTGCTTCCGCCTCCGTGCTGCCCGCCGCCTTCCTCGTCTCCTTTGGGCACGGCTGCGCTCCGCCTTATGGGGCCGCCGCGGCCGCCGCCACCGGCGTTTCTCTCTTATCCCGCGGAGCGCCGCCGCGGGTTTCTGTTCATGGTAGGTGGAAGCTTAAGGATATAGGAGAGCACTGCTGCTGCTTGCTTACAATTATCTCTGTTTTTCAGTGGTTTGGTTGAGAGCTTTGTATAATTTGAGAAAGTTAGATCTTTTATTTCTTCTTTTTTCTTAATATTATGAATATGAGTTCTTAATCTAAAGATGGAGCGTTCTTAATCTAGGAGTTCATGACTATTTTAATTTTAGTTTCAGTGGAGTCTCTGATTAAACTTAGAATTAAGCCCGGGATAGCTTATTTGGTAAGGCGGCATTTTGAAAACTCATATGAATTTTTGGGTAAACTGTATTTTGACAGCTTATATGCTTTCTAACAACTGTCTGGAAACAACATTTTCGCACCACACATATCTAGGTGTTGTGGCTGGATTTTCTAAAAAAATAAAAACTTGTAATAGTCACCGCACCTAGCTTATCAACAAATTATTTTTAATCAGATAATCAACAAATTATTCAATAAGTCATAGCTGCCCCCAAACAAACTCTAAAAAGTACCTATGTAAATAATTAGAGAGCTTCAGATATTAATGAAGGAGACAGTTGGTCGAATAAAGAGAGAAGACTAGCGGACCACGTTTAACATTTTAATATCTAAATTATTTTATAGCATGAAAAATATATTTTTCATTTTATATAAAAATAATAATAATAATTTTGATATTTTATAGATATTATTTTCGAATCTATCAATTATTTNTCTCCTTTGGGCACGGCTGCGCTCCGCCTTATGGGGCCGCCGCGGCCGCCGCCACCGGCGTTTCTCTCTTATTCCGCGGAGCGCCGCCGCGGGTTTCTGTTCATGGTAGGTGGAAACTTAAAAGCATATAGGAGAGCACTGCTGCTGCTTGCTTACAATTATCTCTGTTTTTCAGTGGTTTGGTTGAAAGCTTTGTATAATTTGAGAAAGTTAGATCTTTTATTTCTTCTTTTTTCTTCATATTATGAATATGAGTTCTTAATCTACAGATGGAGAGTTCTTAATCTAGGAGTTCATGACTATTTTAATTTTAGCTTTAATAGAGTCTCTGATTAAACTTAGAATTAAGCCTGTTTGGAGCAGCTTATTTGGCGCGGCGGCGTTCTAAAAACGCACCTGACCTTTTGGGTAAACTGTGTTTTGACAGCTTATTCGTTTTCAAAATGCTGAAAACAGCTTTTTCACGGTGTGAAAAACTGAAAACAACATTTTCAAACCACACCTATCTAGTTGTTATGGCTAGATTTTTGAAAAAAAATAAAAATTTATAATAACCACCGCACCTAGCTTACAATTGACTATTTTTAATCAAATAATCAACAAATTATTTTTAATGAGCCTAAAGCTACCCAAATAAATTCTAAAAAAGTACCTATGTAAATAATTAGAGAGCTTCGGATATTAATGAAGGAGACAGTTGGTCGAATAAAGAGAGAGGACTAGCGGAGCACGTTTAACATTTTAATATCTAAATTATTTTATAGCTTTGTATGAAAAAGATATTTTTCATTTTACATAAAAATAATAATTTTGATATTTTATAGATATTATTTTCGAATCTATCAATTATTCCATAAATCTGTCGTTGAAAGGAAATTTACGTTATAAATAAAATATATGTATGTGGCGGTCTGTGTGGCCATGATTTGAAATCTTAGCTGGTATTGGGAGCTACACGGCAGCTACACTGCAATTAATGAGTAACGTAGTGGGATTTTACGAGTTTAAAGGATGGTGTGGACGGGTTTTAATGCTTGGTCGGGTCACCAATGAAAGATTCGTAAATACCATTGAACGTCTGCGTAATTACACGTCCAACCTATAAACTTTAATATATATAAAAAGTTATATTCTACTTTTTTTAAAATTAAAGTAATAGTATTTTTTATGTGTCTAATTATATAAAAAAAAATNTGAGTAACGTAGTGGGATTTTACGAGTTTAAAGGATGGTGTGGACGGGTTTTAATGCTTGGTCGGGTCACCACTCACCAATGAAAGATTTACGTAAATACCATCGAACATCTACGTAGTTAAACATCCAACCTATAAACTTTAATATATATAAAAAGTTATATTCTACTTTTTTTAAATTAAAGTAATAGTATTTTTTATGTGTCTAATTATAAAAAAAAAGATTTTTAGTGTTATTAGTATAAAAAATTAAAGTTTAGGCATTCAATATGAAATTCATAAAAATTAGGTGTTAACATGCTTTACATGCTTTAAATGTGAAAAAAAAATTGCGTACGTAAGAGCTGCGTACGTCACTAACCTACAAATATGTTACAAGGAGGGTATTTGGAGATTATAATCGTGTTATACCCTATGTAACATTCTGTAACTTACATGTATCTTTTAATAAGTTTCACGCTTCTGTTTTCATATATTTCTAGGTTATATGGGGTATAACGCGTATATAACCCCCCAATGCCCTCCCTGTAACATATTTTTAGGTTAGTGATGTATGCAGTTCTGCGTAGGTCTTACGTATGCAAATTATTTCCTTAAATATGAGGCTTTCGATTGGAATAAAGAAGGAAGAGAAAAGGCCAAATTGCCAATCTATCCATCAAGTTTGCATACTTATTTAAATTCATAATATTACTTAAACATTTTTTTTATATAAAATACACAATTATGCACTTTATATTTGGAGAGAGAAATTTGGCTTTATTGCACTCGTAGTACAAATACTTAAATAAATATTTGCGGTGATTTTTCATTTGAGCACTATTTATTTCATTTATTAGAAAATTTTGTTTTTTACTTAATTTCAAATGATTTTTTTAATGGAATAAAGCTTTGTACTTTCGGTCTATTTATGGATTTTAAAGGTCCGTTTAGTGCAGTCACAATTTTTTTTTAAGCTGTCATAAAGATTGTAAGGAAAGTAGTTTATTTTTTATATTATTTTCCTTACTAAAAATATTTTATTAAAAGTCGTGCATTATTTTCTTATAGCCTTCGAGAATGGTGGTGAGGAGGTTGTGATGGACAAGTTTAATGAAGTGTGATGTGTGTTAGAAGGTAAACGATGTAGAGTGATTATTTAACATCATAGTGTTATCTGAATATTCATCACACACTTGGGCAAAAGAGCAGTAAATAAGAAAAGAATACTCGACGTTTCATGTGAAACCCCTAGAAAGGGGAAAAACATAAGATCTAACCAAGTTGAAATAATTCATTATATAGTTATGAGTATATATATCCACTATTTTAATGAATTAGATAAGATGAAAGTACAAAACTGTATGATAGTAGCTCATCGATAATAATTGTAATTTGGTTGTGATGAATGTAGTTCTCCACTATAGCAGGTTGTAATGGCTGTAGTCGATTTTTATGGGGGTAGTGCCTTTAGTGCCAACTTATCGTAGTTGAAAGCCACGACAATAGTTGGTCATATAGGCTATAGAGGTCGTAGTATAGAGCTGTAGAATGGTGAGTCACGTAGGTCATCGTGGTGAGTTGCATCAACGTTCATAAGCCACAAAGACTGGAGTTAGGAGCTGTATGAATTGTCGGTTGCATAGGCCACAACGGGGAGCTTTTAATAATGTATGTAAGCCACAGAGGCAGGAATGAGGAGACACATGAATTATGATAACGTTCATAAGCCGCAAAGATCAAAGTTGAAAGGTACATAAATTGTGATAATGCCCGTAGGCCAACTAATTTTTTTTTTAATTATGTAGAATTAACACAAACAATTAAGTTGAGTAAAACTCTTAACTTTACTTGGCTTCAATTTCAGGCTTACCATTAAAGATTTAAGCTCAAGTTTTAATTATTTCAATAATTTTTTATAATATTTATATTTTAACATAGTAATAGTATCTGAAATGAAAAAGATGACTACATTTACTATGAACGAATAAGTTGCTATTAAGTAATATGATAAATTCATTTATGGAGTTTTTAAGGCAGATATATTATTTTTCCTTGACAGCTTTGACTAAGTAGTTTCTTTGAACAACATGGGACTTTTGATGAATTGATCAAGTACTAAGAACTTATCCAAACATGATTTTATCTTTGTGAAGTGAGTTAAATAATTTTGAATAAAATAAATATTTATAAGAATATTTACATATATACCATACAATTCCTATGAATTTACATTTCTAACACCTAACATTTGTGTCCGGAGAACACACCCCAGGTATAGAGCATTAAGGGTGAGAAAACTAGAGGAATAGTATAGATAATATATCATTTATTCATATCATAGACCCCCTATTTATAGGCATAGATTCCAACATTATAATAATACATATTAGCCCCCTCATCATTGACTTTTTAGAGGGATTTTTTTTTATATAATTACAAAGCTATTCACATCTATTAAGATCGGGAGATCAAATCAATTGATAAGAGTATGTCGACCGTCCGACAAACCTCAAATCGATCGATATTTACCCAAAAAGAATGATTCATATTGATCGTCTTGAGAGCTGATCACCGTCCTGCTGAAAATCTCCTGACATGTTCCGCCGATCGCTCAAACAAGACACCCCNGTTTTTAAGGCAGATATATTATTTTTCCTTGACAGCTTTGACTAAGTAGTTTCTTTGAACAACATGGGACTTACTTTTGATGAATTGATCAAGTACTAAGAACTTAACCAAACATGATTTTATCTTTGTGAAGTGAGTTAAATAATTTTGAATTAAATAAATATTTACAAGAAGATTTACATATATACCATACAATTCCTATGAATTTACATTTCTAACACCTAACATTTGTGTCCGGAGAACACACCCCAGGTATAGAGCATTAAGGGTGAGAAAACTAGAGGAATAGTATAGATAATATATCATTTATTCATATCATAGACCCCCTATTTATAGGCATAGATCCCAACATTACAATAGTACATATTAGCCCCCTCATCATTGACTTTTTAGAGGGATTTTTTTTTTTTTTTGTAATTACAGAGTTATGCACATCTAATAAGATCGGGAGACCAACTCAATTGATAAGATCCGACAAACCTCAAATCGACTGATATTTACCCAAAAAGAATGATTTCTATTGATCGTCTTGAGAGCTGATCACCGTCCTGCTGAAAATCTCCTGACATGTTACGCCGATCGCTCAAACAAGACACCCACTAACTGTTGTCCACCCCGAAACGGTTATCAACAACTACAGTTGATTATTCATCTTTAAACTGAGTTTTAAATCATGATGCTTTTATGNGACAGCTTTGACTAAGTAGTTTCTTTGAACAACATGGGACTTTTGATGAATTGATCAAGTACTAAGAACTTAACCAAACATGATTTTATCTTTGTGAAATGAGTTAAATATTTTTGAATTAAATAAATATTTATAAGAAGATTTACATATATACCATACAATTCCTATGAATTTACATTTCTAACACCTAATGTTTGTGTCCGGAGAACACACCAAAAGTATAGAGCATTAAGAGTGAGAAAACTAGAGGAATAGTATAGATGATAGACCCCCTCTTTATAGGCATAGATCCCAACATTACAATAGAACATATTAGCCCCCTTATCATTGACTTTTTAGAGGGATTTTTTTTGTAATTCCAGAGTTATTCGCATATAATAAGATCGGGAGAGCGAATCAATTGATAAGATTATGTCGATTGTCTGACAAACCTCAAATCGATCGATATTTACACAGAAAGAATTATTCCTATCGATCGTGTTGAGAGCTGATCACCATCTTGCTGGAAATCTTCTGACATGTTCCGTCGATCGCTCAAACAAGACACCCCCTAACTGTTGTTCACCTTGAAACGATTATCAACAACTACAGTTGATCAACCATTTCTTCCTTCATATCCATTCATCTATCTTGAGATTTGTGCCAACATATTTATATATACAATCATTTGGGTCTATGCAAGATACCGATTTCCTTTAATATATAGGCATAAAAAGTTAAAAATATAAAGAAAAATCTCAAACTACTGAGTTCAATAACTCGGCCTGCCAAATAAAAATAATAATAAAAAAAAAGTTCTTTAGAAGCTTTTCATTGCTCCTCTCGGGCCATCTATTTGTTTGAAAATAAGAAATAAAAAAAAATATTTACTAATAAGCAAATAAAAAGCCTCAATCATAAATTATTTCATCTCATTTCCTCCACTCTTTTTCAATCTAAACAATGGCTTTCATAGAATGAATAGGATGAATAAAAAAAGGGACTGTTTACATATAAAGCGCCTGAAACATTGCTATTTACAAATCTAGCAGTCTTTTTCATCCATTTTTCAAATTCTCACTCAAATATCAAAATTCATCGNAATAAGATGAATAAAAAAAGGGACTGTTTACATATAAAGCGCCTGAAACATTGCTATTTACAAATCTAGCAGGCTTTTTCATCCATTTTTCAAATTCTCACTCAAATATCAATTCATCGTAAAAAACCCAACTCATATTCAAAAGCTGTTACTGTTCTGAAGCCTGTAATACTCGGCTTTGCAATTCATAAGCTTCTGGCACATCATGCAAAGGATGCCCCTTCTGGTTCCTCTCAATGATCATCTTAGCCAGACGAACCTGCTTCCCAACCACAAACACAAATGCCTTCCCCCTTCCCATGGCCCCTCGAGCTGTCCTCCCGACACGCCGGACATACTCGCTCGGGTCCCGAGGAAAGTCAAACAGCACCACATGATCCACATTTGCAAAGTCAATGCCTCTTGATGCCCTGTTAGAATGTTCAGTCGGAAAACCGAGTAATGAGAACTACGGGTGTAAACAAGTCAGAGTCAACCCCAAGACACCGTCAGCTTGAGCTTGAGCTTGAGCTTGATCATGAAAAATTAATCGAGCTCGCGCTCGAGTTCAAGCTTACTTTTAAGAGTTTGAGCCGGTTCACAAGCCAGCTTGTTTATTATGATAGAGAGTAAATAATATTAATTCAAGTCAGTGGTATAATAAAATGATAAATAGAATGAGCAATTAGGAATTAAAATGAAATCACTTGTATAAATATAAAAATGTCATTTTTTTATATATTTTTAATAATTTAAAGATAAAGTCTTGACTTTTAATATATTTATAATAGATTTTATGTTAATTATTTTTTAAACTATTCGGCTTATGAGCTAATGAGTGAGTCGAGTTGAAGCTGGCTTGAGCTTGGCTTGTTAGCTCATCAACCTCGGCTCAAGAGTTATTAATCGAGTAAGCCCGAGCCAGCTCAAGAGTTGGCTTGGCTCAGTTAGACCCCTACTGCGAACAATGCATATCATTTCCTTGTTCTTAATTCAACAGCCAGGAAACTTGCCTACTTGCAGAATACCAATTTACCTGTCAGTGCAGATGAGAAACATTGGTTCCTTTGATTCAGATTTGAGGAATTCCTCCATGTTTGAGAGCCTCAGTTCTTGAGCCAAGGCAGCATGGAAGGGCAATATCTTCGAGCGAATCCCTTGTCGGTCAAAGCGTTTCAATGCATTCTCAACCTTCCTGCATGTCTCAATCTGCAATTTAATATCAAACAACAGAGCTTAACAAAACTGATAATAAATAAAAATAAATATAAATATCCGCCAAACAACAAAAAATTATGATTTTTTTTGTATTTCTCAACATAATAATGGTTTTTGGAGCAGGAGTTTGTATATCCAGAAACAAGGGATAAGATGGAGAACAAACTTTGTTGCAGAATATGATAGTTTTTGGAACAGGAGATTCTTCCACAAGCCGCAGCAAAGCAGTTTTCTTGTTTTGGAAAGCTGTTTCTGGATTCTTTTCCTCTCCATCTATTCCACTGCAGTCCAGAAGAACCTGAATCAAATACAACTAACATATATCCCATTAAAACTTTTAAATAATATTAGAAGAAACCTAAACTATAGGTAAAGTTTCAAGTTTCTCTGGAATGAATTACCAAAATAGTCCCCTAACTGTTTACATGAGGTCATTTTAGTTTCGTGGTCTATAGAAGTGTCAAATTAGCCCTCAGACTTTTTAAATTAGAGCTGAAATAGCCCCCATGAAAGACTATTAGAACCCTCATTTAAAGAATTTAGAGACTAGTTTGGCACTTATATATGCTCTGAGACTAAACCGGACCCATGTAAACAGTCAATGGATTATATTGGCACATTATTCATATTTTTTTATAAAAGATAGCCAGCATTATTTGAATGGCCAATGAATGACTAATTCAGAGTCAGCATTCCAAAATCCAAGCGCACATAAGAGCAATAAACAATGCATCAAAAGGCTAACCTCGTCTAGCCTAGAGCTCGTGCGATGCATCCCAGGCCCCATAACTACTTCAGAGTCTGGAAATATTTCAATTAATTTGTTGTAGACATCCACAGGAAGTGTTGCAGTGACAAAGAGATACTGCACAGTCATTGGTGCAGATCTGATGAAACTTTGGAGCACTGGTTCAAAGTCTTCGTCGCCGAACAGAATATCAACTTCATCTAGAACAACACTGAACACACCAAAGTTAGATGCACGAATAGGTTTATTTATTAGAACATAAGTGAAAAAAAAATACACATACAGTCCCAGCTATTAATTTGAAAATAAAGATTATTACAGGTCAAATTTTGGAGTGAAGTGTCAAAATAGACCCCTGACTATTTACAGGGGACTATTTTAGTCCAAGAAAATATAAAAGTGCCAAATTAGTTCATATACTCTTTTAATACATGTTGAAATAGTCCCCAAAATGGGCTCTCACTAAAAGGGTTGGGGGGTAAATTGATACTTTTACAGAGCTCTGGAACTAAAATGACTCCCTGTAAAGCGTTGGGACACTTTTCTCTTAAATTTTGAGTATATGCTTTACCATTTCAGGTTGTTTAGCAGAACGTGGCCTTCTTGCAATAAAAACATAAAGCGGCCAGGGGTAGCTATGAGGACATCCAGCTCTTGATCTAGGGCTTCTAACTGAGTTTTTTGTCGAAAACCCCCGGTTGCGACCACAGATCTGAATGGAACGCCAGATTTTGCCATTGAACGGCAATTTTGAAGCACCTGAACGCATGGAGTGATTAGCCAGGAGTTTAAGTTGAGCATTGGGCTGGTTTGTATGCGTCGGTATTCAAATTGGTTAAATTGATTGTAACCAAAATCTAAAATCCAAAAAATTTAACCAAAAAAAAAAATTATAAAACCAGTTTGGCCGAATCGAAATCTAACTTGTTTTAAATAGTTTGGTTATGAGCAAACAGGAATTTAGTTAGTTCAAATTAAGTTATGAACAAACATCAAGAATTATATATCTTACATGTATAATATCGATATAATTTCCGGAATCATCCATTTAAAATTTTTGGTTTTTTGGTTGGTTAAATTAAATAGAAATTAAAAACCAATAAACAAAAAACCAAAAATTCAGATTTTTAAAACCAAAAACTGAAAGCTTTTTGAAACCAAACCAAATCAACCAAATTTGTTTGGCTCAGTTTGAGTTCTCGGTTTTAACCAAATAATGCACACCATTACATAGGAAATCCCCGCATAAAGTCAGCATTATAAATTAAATATATAGTTCTAATCAGTACATTGATTGGGTACCTAATTACAATGTTAGAGAATAACCTGGGAAGCTAATTCGGCTGTTGGTGCCAATATCACAACTCGAGGATTCTTTGATGAAGATTTACCTAAACCTGCCAGTTCTTCTTCTCTTAGGAGCTGTACCACTGGAGCAAGGTATGCTACTGTTTTCCCAGACCCACTTTGATCAGCAATGATGCAACTTTTACCTTCTAAAACAGGACTGTAAGCCATGGCCTACAAAACGTTAACGAAAGTCAGCTATGCAATGCAGTATCAATAAAGTCAAGCTCAGTGTGAGAGAAGAGGCCAACTGTGACCTGAATATTTGAGGGGCGAATGATAGACTGTTTCCAGAGAGTTTCAATCATAAAATCACTGCAACCCAAATCTCTGAAGCTCTTCCTACTAAAGAATCCACTATCAGCGGGCAACTTTTTATGAATTTTCTTCCTGGATGGACGGATGCTTTCAGTGGAATCGGCATCCTTCCATTGTCTGAAGGATGAATTTACCCCAAAAGAAAACTCGTGTGCATGTGTAGGTCCTAATTCCTTCGTAAGGGTGTCCCTAGAGCTCTTATTTCGTTGTCTCACATTTGGTAATGGAAAGCCCTCCAGTTCTCTATCAGTAGCGGAGTCCGTGCATAAATCCAAAGATTTTGCTTCATCCAACTGCGTAGAAAAAGTTTTAATGGAGCTAATACTGCTGTCATCACCAACCTGTAAGGAGTTCTTTATCAATGACCTTATTTTAGGGACCTTCAATCTACTGAAACTTGCAAGAGAGCTAGATACAATCTTCTGACCTGTTGTATCACAAATCTCGACATCCTTAAGATACCAAAATGGAAAAAAAAAGGATAGCTTCAACCGTATAACTAGTGAGTATGAACGAATAATAGCATCTCATGGAAAATTTAACTGGAAACAGCTAATTTGCATTTGCAAATTAAGAAATTGGTGGATATCATCAGAATTTTGAACTGTGATTAAAATTATAAAGGAAGATTTACATACATACGACCCAGTTCTTATGTTATGTATCCACACACTATCACCCGAATTTCAATTTGTACATATATGCCATCTTACATATGCAAGAAAAGGTGTATTTCACTTTTTTAAAGTTAAAAAAGTGGTATTATTGATGTGATGTGAAAGAATTGAGTGGTATAAATATAAAAAGTGAAAGTATAGGTGTTAGATATGTGTATGCATAGGAATTGGGTGATATGCATGTAAATGGCCCAATTACAAAACAGTAGCAATTTATCTAGGTGTACGATATTGAGAAAATAACACGAGTTTAATTCTCTTTCTCAACAAAAAAAACACATTCAATAAGAAGAATTAATAAGAAAATATTAAGATTCTTTTTTCGTTTCACGATCATTTCATTGTTTAATTAAGCATTTGAGTGCAAATGGAATCAGAAATAACAGAACAGAACTGACCTCCTTCTCTAGGGTTATGCTCTGGTTTTGAGGATATGGCTTTTTTGGAAGGGATAGGGAAGTCCCCGTCAACACCACCCCAAACTATCAAACTCTCACCAGTCTCATCATCAATGAGGCGGTAAGCACCGGCTGTGTCCATTGGAATCTGCTGGTATGCCTCCATCACAGAAAGCTTCCTCCGCCCGCAGCAATGGTGGACAACACTAGGTGAAACTTGATTGGAATTAAAAGGAGCTGATTGGGCACTGAAAGGAAATTTCTGTAAAAAGGATGTTTTAAGTGGCTTGACCATGCATTTCGTTCCCTCCTGAAGATTGAGGAAGCACATGAGAAAATCTGACACTTTGTCTGAACAATATTAGATCGCATAATAAAAAATAGAAGGATTTACATACCACCAAATTCCTATGTATTTACATATCTAACACCTAAATTTCGATTTTGACATACAACTCACTTTACCTATGCGTGATAAGGTGTCCTTCACCTTTTAAAAGTTAAAAAGGTGGTATTTTTTATATCGTATACNATTTACATACCACCAAATTCCTATTTATTTACATATCAAACAGCTAAATTTCGATTTTGACATACAACTCACTTTACCTATGCGTGATAAAGTGTACTTCACCTTTTAAAAGTTAAAAAGGAGGTATTTTTGATATCATATACAAGATTTGGGTGGTCTAAATGTAAAAAAGTAAAGTTTTGGTGTTAGATTTGTAAATACATATGAATTTGGTAATATGTATGTAAATGCCCCAAAAAAATAGAGATGAAAAAAAATATAATATGCAAGGCTTTAGCTTTGCCATGTAGAGATGAAACATTTGGATCACTTTCTAAATAAATATCAATGAAACTTACTAGCGACAATTGGTCAATCTCTAGTAGAGTAGAGAGAGCTTACCGATCAATATTATGAGTAAAGACAAATTGTCAATCTATGTTAAATTAGTAAAAAAAATTAATTCATACAATTAAGTAAAACTGGGGGGAATGATTGCCAAAAGAAGCTTTACAACAAATGATAAATAAATTGTAAATTAATAATTTAAATTGTTCAAATTGATGTTATCAAGGTATTAAAGCATTGGCATGATGAAAAAAAAAACATAATAATTAGCATACAAACTTCACTGTTAGAATATTATCACAAATGTGGGTGGTATTTCTTTGATTCTGCTTCATAACCTATCCATTACATAAACTTCAATGACTTTGATCAGTCATTCAATTCTTTATATAAATTTTGGCTGTTCAAGTGACATACTAGATAGCATGAATGACCTCAATGGCACTGCTCTACAAAAATGTCCTTTGAAGCAAA
Organism: Phalaenopsis hybrid cultivar; assembly: GCA_002079205.1. Taxonomy (NCBI): domain Eukaryota; kingdom Viridiplantae; phylum Streptophyta; class Magnoliopsida; order Asparagales; family Orchidaceae; genus Phalaenopsis; species Phalaenopsis hybrid cultivar. Next base: position 208,328 of record JXCR01010923.1, on the reverse strand, counting down.
AAAGTGGAATGAAAGGACATGTTGGAATGATAAAGCCTCATGTCATTTTAAGATGATATAGGTGCTTTATATATAGGCAATTACAAGGAAAAATATAGGATCTAAATAATTAGAATATCCACGATTATGATGAAATATTAGAATAATAAAATCAACAGTCATAAACCAATAGCCTTCCAATCTTAGTAAATATCCTATGATAATACCCCCTTTCAAGTTAGAGCATATACATCAATAAGCTCCTGTTCATGGCAAAGAGAGCTAAAAGATGGAGTGGCTCCTGAACCTTGATAGGAATATTAACTAATTGTTCTTTGTAGGAAAATTGAAGCGTGATAATCTTCTTTAATAGAAAAACATATTTGATAAAGTAATATTCCACTTCAATGAAATAATATATTTGAAATTTTAAATAGAAAATGTAGATTGTTGTTTGATTATCATAGTTAACGATAATGGACATTTTATAAGAAAGCCGATTTCTTTTGTTAGAGTTTTGATCAACTTTATTTCACAAGCAGAATGAGTCATAGCCTATTTTCAATTTCAACTCTGGATCTAGTGAGAATCACTTAATTTTTAATTCTCCAAGAAAAAAGACTTTCCTACAAAAATATAGTATCATGAAGTTGGCTTTCAATGTTCAATGATCTAGCATAATTAGCATCAAACACGCTTCCAGAACACAGTTTTAATGATCTAGCATAATTAGCATAATTTTGCGGCTGGAGTGTCATAATTAGGGCCTCTCATGCCTAAATTAGTCTTCTTCAACCCTTTGCTAGTACCTCTCACACCAAACCTAAGGAAGAGGAATGTCAAGGGGGTGGCAAGCGTGTTGTTTCCCATTCCAGAACACAGTAGCCAACAGCTCTAGCCTTGCTGCTAACAATGTCGGTGCCTAGAGCTTAATTATTCACGGCCAAAATTCAGAACATCCCTGGAGTCCCAATAAATGATATTGCGAAAACAAGTAGATATGAATTTAATGAAAAGACACAATTTAAGTGATGTTCACTTTGGTCATTAACATTCTCAACAAACTCCTTGAGATTAGTTTGTTTGTGACAGTTTTTTCATCACTCAACTTTTTTACCGCTGCTACAAATTCATTTGGCTACAGTTTTCTTATTATTTTTTGAAATTTTTGTAATAGAAAATTGCTTTTGAGAACAAGATCTGCAAAAATATGGTAGTTATAAGTGAGTTCTTGTTTGATTTTTCTCTCTCTCAAAAAAAAATAATATCCATTACTTTCAAAGAAGATAATTTCCCCCAAATAATTTTACAATCATACTTATAAAAGGTTATAGTTGTTCCAAACAAACTCCAAAATAACAATACTTACAACTATCAAGTCAAAAGGTCAATTTGATAATACAAAAAAGTCTGGAGCCTAACTTGATTAAATGCACTTTAAGCTCAGCTATGAAAGCTGACAGAACCATTCTCATCAGTTCAACATCTCCTATAAGCATCTCTTATAGTACATATACAGCCCTACACTCAGACTACAAATACGACTTTATGCTAAATTTTTTTCTCATTCTAATCTTTAGGCCCGAGATAGAGCCAAACTAAAAGAAAACCTTAACAGGAATCGCCTCTCATTTGTTTGCCTAAAGCTGTTTCGAATCCGTTCAGGCAGATTCCAGGTCTTGGCTGCCTGTGTCTAAAAACAGGACTTTAAGCTACAAGCACATCCGTCAGTCTCTTCCAGCATCTGCAGCATACACTCAAGCGACACAAAAACAAAGACAACCAACAGAAAAGACGGGAGAAATTGTAGAAACAAAGCAGCCCAGAGGTAAGGATTTAATTACTAACCACAAAAGCATCTTGAAAACTTGCACAAATTTCGAAGCATTTCATGTTACTCGAACCACCCGGAGATAACCATATAGCAATTAAGTTGCAACAAAATAACAGGAGAAATAATTCCATGGACACAATGGATACGTACCTTCCTAACGTGTTCGTGATGTGAGATGCAGTTTTCTCCCCCAATCACGGCCTTCATATCGACTGAAGGAGCCGATGTCCATGCCGTCACAGTTTGATCGGAGATTTTACAAGGCAGGAAGCGACGAAGTAAAGGAAAGTTGCTGGTTCCACTGGAGGAGGAGAGAGATGGGGAAATGAACGCCGGCGACGCCGGTACTGGCGTTAAGGAGATAGCAGACGGCATAGAGATGATCGAACTCTGTTCCTCTTCGTCTCCTTCTTCATTCACTTCACCCTCATCTCCCTTGAGCCAAAGCTTCTCTGCTCTCACAGACCACAATTGACCTTATCCTGCCCAACCAGGTCTTAGATTTTGTTTTGGGATTAAAAAAGTAATATCATTTGAGGTTGCCCCTTCATAAAAAATGGAATTGATTAAATATATTAGCTCTAAATTTTTATGATGGAAATACATTTTAAAAACAATATGATTTAGTAAAAAGAAACACTCATGATATAAAAATAAGAAGTCACATGTACAAAAAATTTATAATTATAAAAGTAAGGAACAAGATACCAGCAAATAGCTCCTGATCCTCTCCACACAGTCCCTACTCTGAGTTTCAGGACTCGTGCCCGTATTTTATTTTCAATACAGACTACTCAAAAGGATTCCAAAAATTATATGGAGAAAATTTAATAAAAGACTCAATCTACAGAAAGAGTCGGCACGAGTTATCTCATGCAAAGTGTAAAAGATTATATGGAAAAAAGTTAAAACTCGCTTACAATGAATTCATTAGTTTAAATTTGATTATGATGCCTTTTAAAGAAAATTTTCCCTTAATATACTAGTTTGCAACTCTTAAACCTAATGAAGCATCCAGAATGCACAAAAAGTTTACAACAGCTAGCACGAACCAATGAACAATGATCGTGTATGAAGATCCCTTACTAACTCTAGCCTTAATTTTAAAAAAAGAGTTGAAAGGTTTTGTCGATGAACACATCAACATAGAAGACATGTAAGTGCAAAGATTGAGGGTCTTCTCATAGGATCTTGATTAGGTCACCAAGTTAATCCCATCCCGAGCGTCTGAATGAATCAAACTTCATCACGACAAGTGACATACGTTAACCTGGGCGTAGCTTGGAACAATCCTACAAGATTTGGTAATAAGAATGTGACTTGCATTGCTTGTTCGGATAAGCCATTGAATAATGCTAGTTTCTCTATTATTACCACAGGTCATACTAAGAGTCATTCGGGTACTACCACTGACACTTAGACTCGTGAGAGCAAGACCTATATGGTGTAACATGAAACATGCTCGTACACAAACAAGCGGTGCTTAAGCATGCTAAAACGATATGCCTCGGGGACTAAATCTTAATGACACTAACACCAAGTCAAGCATCCTCAAAAGAGGGTGAAATCAGGAAATATGCATACAAGATGAGCAATCGAGTGTTTTTTAGGGAAAGTGAAAACCCTAAATACTCAAGATTTGTATGTCATGAAAAATGGCGAGAAAAAAATTTTGCACATGAGGATCAACATGCAAAACATATGTATGCAAAAAACTACATGCAAATAAATGTAGAAAACACAAGAATCCTCTCACTGTCGCAGAGAGAGTGATATGATGTCGTGAAGACTACTTCAAGGATGACAGAAGTGTGCAAACACCAAATGCAATCTAAACCTAATCAATGGCAGGACTCTGGCATCCTACATGCTCATGCAGGTGGTAGCAAATAGTAAGAATGGAGGAAAACAAGCTTATGCCAAACCCCATCTATAAATGACAGGAATGACATAAGCTCTGTCGATCAGTCAAGTAGGCCTCAAGGTCAATAATATATAAGGATGGAAGATCCACTTATTCGGGATAACCAAACTCTATCTAAAGGCATGCTCGAAAAGCCAAAGGAGGGACCTGAACGCCAATCAAAAATAAAATGGGCGACCTCACATCATTATTGAAGAAATGATGTGCGGCTACCAATAAAGTGAAACGTTTGTTGAGCACTGAGAAATGACAATGATATCTCATTTCACACCCAAACATGTAGCAATGTGATAATGGCTAAAGAACGATATTATGACATTGGGTGAGCTAAGGCCCCACACTCAAAGGAGAGCTAAAAAAAATGATGCAAAGTTAGATAAACATAGGGGTCTAATCTAGGTATCCTTTAACAACAATCTAATATTGTTCCTCTATCACAGAACCCAGGGCTCTTCCTAGAAAGGAAATATGCTCAAGGGCAATGACTTTCACCTTTGTGAAGGTTGAGCAACATTAAAAGCTTTAACCACCCGACTGATCACTCCAACTATTCACATGAACACCACAGACTGCAACATCGATGTCCGGAGACTACACCCAAGAGGAGGAAGGTGGGGAAGTAGGAGGACCACACACTCCTACAACTTCAAGAAGCTCTGGAGGGCCAAGCAAACAAAAAAAATGCAAGCCCTAGACTAGCAACTATTCACCATAATGCTAGACCTAGACCAACAATGATTTGTCAGAACGTTGGCCGACCATCAACGATTCACCTGACCCTTGACCAACAACGATTCACCAGAATGCTAGCCTTTGGGGTAGCCTAAGGCCGCCCCATTTATGGAGCAATAAGTGAGGCACCACGACACCATTAACGTGTCCAAAATGCCATGACAGTAAAAAAAACAAGGCCGTGACTCAAGGCCTGCCATATATTAGTCGGGGCATGACGATTCAAGGGATGATGTCGAGTGCTGCTAACATTGTTGAGGCCACATAAACAAATATCATTGTGACTATCCAATAGGAGCCATCATTTGGACACTGCGATACATAGCGATGCAGGCGTTGCTGACACAACCACACCACATCAGCCCCCGTAATAATGCCCGTCAAATCAGGTTTGCCAGAGTCATACAATGACAAAGGGTAGTGGTGTCAGGTCTGCGCTATAACTCTCGCACAAATTACAAAATAGTGATCGTCTTGGTATCAGGGAGCTCCAAAGGGCATCAAAGGCTCCTAAACATATAGTAAAATATTGTGGGTTAAGGAAAAATAACACCCAATTCATAAACATTAAAATAAGGTAAACATAGTATTAATTGAATCCAAAATAGGTTACATGTTCTCAACAATTTAGGGATGATGAATACAACACATGCTCACATCCAAACAGACGAAGGGCAATACATAATATTGACAATAAAATAGAAAGGGGATGAGACATCACACAATCGTTAAGCCTCAGGTAGCCATCCACCTCTTGCGATGTTGTCGTTTGATGTCCAGCTTGTCCTTCTCTCTGGACTGCATTCACGAGGAGAATGCTAAAGCACCATATCCCACCTCTCATAGGTTTCCACATGCCACAGAGCTAGCATTTCTTACTTTTGCTCGATGTGGCCGAGCAAAGCCATGATAGAGCCAGTCTGCTCCAGAAGAGTTTTTATCTTTTGGTTGAGCAGGGACACATCATCTCACAACTTGCACACATGTTGAGCCAAGAGAACACTGCGAAATGTTGTGGTGCGACAAAGTAAAACATTCATGCCCAAACTTCCAAACAGAAAAAACCACCAAGTGACTTAAAAAAAAAAAAAAAAATAGCCGACACTCCTTTCAAATCTATAATCCTTCAGTTGGAAATCCATGAGAAATTATATTTTGGTCTCCCTATATACTAATTTTCCTTCCAAAAATAGCTAAATTTTTTTCTTAAAAAAGATATCACAATTTTTCTCCTTCCCAATTGATGGGAATTGATTATCATTTTTTCAAGCCTTGAATAACACAATTGGAAGATAACTTCATAGCTACAATAATAAAAAAATGAGTAGTAAAAGCTCATTGTGTCTTTAATTGCTAAATACACAACCAACGAAGCTAGACAATAAGTTGAAAATTTTATTAGTTTATAAATGGCATGAGTTGAAGTGAAAGAGGGAAAACATAGAAGATATTCTAAAATCTACCCTAAATAAGCCTTTTTAAGTTGGGGGCAATTACATACAATGCACCCTAAACTTGTTGCTATTTGCAAATCAACCGCTCTCATTCATCCAGTTTCAAATTCTCACTCAAATATCAAAATTCATGTTAAAATCCCAATTAATATTTACTTATTATTATTTTTTTTATCAAATTCTCAATAGTTTGATTGTGACGTGCAGAAATACAACAGTTCGGTAGTTTAAAAAAATCACATTAAATACCAATGCTTCAGGTGGTCTGTTTGCAATTATTTTTTGTAAAGTTTTAAGGAAATTTAAGTAGTACATACACATTTAGTTTGGTAATGCTCCATGACTTGTATATAGTAAAGATTAAATATATACAATATAGAACAACATAGATCCAAATTCAAATATATATATATATATATATATATATATATATATATATATATATATATATATATATATATATATATATATATATTTATATATATCTATAAAGGAATGACCAAAGGTTATTATATGAGCCTCCAGTCACTCCTAATGTGCCTAACAATTCAAGTACCACATCCTTAAGGTCAGCTGTGCTATATTTAAATATATTGTATTATATATATTAGATTGCTCTCTATTGTATTATCTCTAACATGTATAACCGTTGGATTTAACAATTTTAAAAATTTATTTGAATTATCATCAACAGGTATCTTCAAAAAAAGATTAAAAAGCGAACAAAAATGCTTTCTGAATAATAGAATTGCAAATTAGAACTTATTGAAAACTTTTATGAAGTCAAATACGAGTCTTATTAATTCAATTTCTACAGATAAATTATCAGGGCATTTACATTCATACCACACAATTCTTATACATTTACATCTTTAACACCTAAATTTTCCAATTTTCAAGCATAAAAGTCAAATCTTTAACATCAAATCAAAATAATACACTTGCAACGTTTAAAGAAGTGAAATACATCTTTTCATGCATAGGTTTATAGCACCAAAGTCTTATGAATGTAAATATCAAAACTTACATGTTAGATATTTAATTAAACAAGAGTTATGTGGTATGTATGTAAATTTCCTTAAATTATATAAGTTGGGACAACCACTGAAGTTATTTGTAGCAAAAGCACCAATCCAATGATGGAAGGCCTAAAGTAAATAGCAAAAGAAAAAGGCAGTGCGGTGTAAAGCTGGTTGTTGGCATGGGGAATCTGACAGTTTATTGCACCTTTCTGGAAAAGATTATCAACATACATTATTTTGCAACCTTGCATTATAAAACACATATGCATCAGTTTCCTCATTACAAAGCCCTCCACTANTTCAAACTCAAAATGAATAATTGTTAAGTGTGAAATTATATTTCTAATTATTCAAAATGATAGTCATCACAGTCCTAAATGATGACTACCACAACGTTATAAATGATGGCTACTATAAAATCCTAAATGAAGGCAATCATAGAACTCTAAAATGCATGTTATCAAAGTCTTCAATGAGGATTGATCATTAATGTTGGAAGGTGAATTCCTAACTATATAAAGAATCTTTAGTTTTAAGCATCACACACTCAAAAGCAAAAAAGAAAAGGAGTGAAGAGGTAGAGAGAGGGAAAGCAAGGAAGAGATTCTCACATTGAGAAGGGAAGAGGAGAAGCATCATCAACATTTCTTTTACTCTCAACCTTACCTTCACAACAAATAGTTGTGTTCATTTTCAGCCTCTTTAACAAAAACGGTAACTTAGCCTTTTTTCATATAAAATGCAATCTCTCTCTCTCTCTCTCTCTCTCTCTCTCTCTCTCTCTCT